>VWYP01023755.1:226094-299364 GCA_013400435.1 Pycnonotus jocosus | reverse complement strand
CTCGCGCGTGCGCGGCGGGGCCGGGGGCGCGCGGCGGCGCGCGGAGGGGCCATTTCGCGCCCTCTGAGGGGTCTGTGAGGGGAGCCTTGGCTCGGGTCACCCTGAGCGGTCACACCTGGGACACTGCCCGCCCTCGGAGCCGGGTCCCCACGGCCCTGAGCATCGCTCCTCGAATCGCCCAAGCTGTGTGGCAATGCCAATGGAGCTGCTCCTCCGCAATGCCCAGCGCTCCGCTCCCCGGCTGCCGAGCGAGCTGTGCTGTGCGTCCCAGGCTCAAAAGCTCTGGAGGATCTCTGGATTTGTCGGCAGTTGCAAGAGATACCACAGAAAACTTAAAATGATGCAATTGCAGAAGCCTCATTTCCTTAGAAAATCAGAGTAATGATCCGTATCCCAAATAATTCACTGAATAAATTAGCAAATTGCTTAGAGCATATGGCAGACCCCATGGATAAGTGGTGCTGCATCTCTAACGCATGCTTGGACTCTGGGAGCAGAGCCCAAAGATTGTGGGCAAATTATGTTTATGTGTAACATTCTGTTGGTAACACAGGGTGTAACTCCACCTCTTAATTAATCAGCATTGCATCCTTACTGAAAAAAAAGTCACATAGCCCAAGTGAAAATACAAGGAAAATTACACCTGTGCAACTTACCCTGTGATTCTTACACTTCCAACCATGTCCTGACTTGAGACATGGTGAGCATGTTCGCCCCTTTGTGTTGCTCTCCTACTGTTTGGCCATTACCCTAGGTGCTACCTATGAGGAACACAGTTTCAAAAACTCAGGAATTGGGGTCATTTCGTGAGTTACAAACCTGAGATGCCCTTCCCTTTCATGTTCGTTGGCTAACACATGCCAATTCTATGAAAACTCAGTTCAAAACCTGTTTACAAAAAGTTGGTCATGTGTGCTACTCCTTTGTCTTTGGAACGTCAAAAATTAGCTCAGCCCCCACTCACAGCAGTATTTAGTTTTGCTAACAATTAGAATTTTAGAAATGCTAAAATCAGCCAGCAATAATTTTGTCTATGCTGACTGTTAAGGGAGAAAATGAAAGGGAGAAATGTGTTATCTCCATCCAGCTTGAGCTTGTGGCCTCTGGCATGGACAGACTGTTCCTCTAGAGGACAGAGAATACCCTGTTAATTACAGGTGTCCCAGGCATGTCCCACTGGGAGGGTGACAGGGTCCAGAGATCAGACAGGGTAATGAAACATGTCCCACCTCCTCAATGATGGGTTCCTTTGGGTGGCAGAGACAGCCAACGCCCCTGTGTATGGGTCAGGAAATGATGAAAGGGACTCTACTCCACAGACTGTGATAGGAAAACACAGAATTAGATAAATGAAGGACCCTGTGAAATTCCTTGAGAGTGAAAACCGCTCTCAGGCTCCACCTCAGCTGTTAGGAGACACACTATTGATAATCTGTGGGAAGACTGATACAACCCTGAGAAAACCCTGAATATACCTTGAGAAGTGATTTGGCTGAGGAGAACTGCAAAGAGCCTGTCTAGTGCTGCCGCTATGCGTCCCTCTCCCTGCACGCACATTGAAACTAAGATAAGAGCTGGAATCTGGGCATCAGCACCAACTGAAACTAACATTTCTCAGAAGCCTTTTAAAGGCTGTATGACTCGCCCAGAGCCAGACAGCAGAAGTTGTTATATTGTAAGTAGATTGCTATTCCAAAGAATAGGCAATTAAAAGGACAGTATTTCCCATGTGCCACCCTGGCCCTTCCTTAGGTCATGTTTGCAGTAGTGAAACTAAAGAATTAAAGTGTCCTCTTTGAATCAAAGAAGTGTTATGAATTTGCTCCTTGAGCTAATAGGGCTGTGCAAACCACATCTGCTATCAGCCTTTAAGCAATTTTTGATGGACCTAGAAAGATGCCTCAGGTGGACAGGGAAGATCTTCAAACAGCTACCAAAAAGGCAAATACAATAAAACAGAACACACTGTAGTTGGTTATGTCTTGATTATTTCCATGTCCTGTAGCCTCACCATGCCTGTTGCAAGGGCAGAGCACTTTGCACCACACTTCCTTTTCCTGAACACTGGATAGACAAAAGAATAGGCCAGAAGACAGTGAGTCTGAAGCCAAAGAAGACACCTGGCAGCAGCTCTGTGAAGATAATGTATCCTAAACATTAACCATGCCTGACTTCCTGCTGCCGCTGGCCCACTGTGTGGCTGTTACAGCTGGATAAACACTCCACATCTCATACCTGCACACCTGCAACTATCGTCTGCTTCAAGACTGGTTACAAACACCAGACTCAGACAAGGAAGTTCCTCAAAGCATTTTTGCTTATTTCCTGGACAAATAGTGCATGAAGAGTGCAAGTACTCTTTCTTACTGCTCATGTAATTTAGTAACTGTGTATCCCAGGCCTGTTCTAGGATATGTTAAAGCAGTAGCAGCAATGACAAGCAGTGGCTGTGTCAGCTGAAACACCAGGCAAGAGATCACACCGGAATCTACCAAACTCAGGTGCAGGGCAAGTAATGAAGCATTATTAATGAGCATACATGGTTATGTTCTCATCAGCCATGTCACTGTTAAGTTCTTTGCAGTTTCTGGACAAAGGTGTGCTTGAAAGAATTATTGAAATTAGAAAAATTGATTTGCTTTGGGAATGGAAGAAGACCCTCCCAAACACAGAGAACAAAAGAGAACAAAATGTAGTGGGAGGTGTTATGTCTGGAAGAGAAAGAAGGGGCAACAGACAATGGCATCAGCTTACTGGAGACATACCACTCTGGTGCTAGTGAGAATATCACAGAATCAGAGAGTCATTTAAAGTCTTGAAAAGATCTTTAAGATCACACAGTCCAACCATTAACCCAGGACTGCCTAGTCCATCCCTATAACAAGTCCCTTAATGCCACGTCTACATATCTTCTAAACACCTGCAAGGATGGTGACTGAACCACTTCCCTGGGCAGTCTGTCCAAGTGCTTGACAAACCAACCCCAGTGAATATATATATTTTTAATATCCAATCTGAACCTCTCCTGGCACAACTTGAGGCCATTTCCTCTTGTCCCATCACTTTTTAGTTGGAAGAAGAGGCCAAGCCCCACCTGGCTACAATCTCCTGTCAGATAGCTGTAGAGAACAATAAGGTCTCCCCTGAGCCTCCTTTTCTCCAGGCTCTGGTCTCTGTATAGTCAAAACTTGAAGATATAACACCTAAATTAATCACCCAGGGTAAGCAAGCTAAATACAGCCATGGTAGATGGCCCATACTTATGTTTTTTCTGTTGGGTGTATCCTTCCCTACATTGTGCCAGCGGAAAGAGCTTGGATTACTTATTTCTCTTTCTGCAGCTGAGCAAGACTGTTGCAATTTTCTGCCACATAAACCCATGTGGCATTAAACTTACAGGTCTATATGGACAAAGATGTATCAATTACTTTACCAAAATGAATAAAATAAAAGGAAAAATAGAAAACTCATGGAGCTTGAATGATCAATTTCTTCAGAAGTATAAGTCTAAGACAAATGACACTCTTCAGGGTTTAAAACAGCTTTCTTCTAGGTCTGCAGTGTTTTAGTCAAGACTCAGCTATCCTCAGATTTGCTATGAATACAGTATGAGAAGAATGTGGAAAGGAAAACAAAGATGTACAAGCATGAAAACTTACGGGAGGGATGGTGGGGGGGAGGGTGAAGTGGCAGCTATGTGATGATATACAATGAGGGTTTAGTCTTGATTTGCAGTGACTGCACTTTATGCCTGTCACTGACAAATTGACATTTTAAAGATATGTTCTTGACTGCTTTTTCTTGTCAGTATCTTTGTTCAGGCTATATCTAGGCTGATGAAAGGAATTTCAATTAAGGATGAAATCTTTTCCATACTGTATTGAAATGCACAGGGTGGGAGCAGAGGGAGAATGGAGCAATGAAAGCTCTATAGAGAGTTCTTTAAGGCATCTTGCTGACACAGGACAAGATAGTTTAGGAATGCCTGGGGCAGTGCACTCTGTAGTGGTTTACTGTGCCTTTACAAAGAAACAGTGTGCATTCACCTTAGTGCCTGCTGCCTGAGGCCACATATCATTCAAGCAGGGGGCTAAGGGTTTAATAAATCCCAATCTAGTTTAGTCCTCAAGGGAACAGAAGTCTGGCGTCATTCAGGAGTGGCAGGGAGGGTGGCCACATAACCTGGCAGGAAAAGGCTGATTTTCACCCTCAGTATGTAAGCAGTATCCTGGGAAATGAAAGGGGTTATAAATCTGCATAGTGAAAGCCTTAGGGAATAGAAGTGTGAAAAACAGTAAGACATGGATAGGAAGACAATTCATGAGAGAGAGACAGGAAAAAAGAGAAAGACAATAGGAAACTGGGAGCAGGGGGGAAAAAAGGAACACTAATTGTAGGAAACCATATCAAATCCACTTTATCCACCTACTTTGCAATTGCCTAATATTTGGGGAGAAAGACAAATTGCTCCCACTGAGCACTTTCATGGAGATGTATTTCTCTTTGTATGCTTGTCCTTGTCCAACATTTTTCCAGCCTATGTCAAGGTGAGAATTTTTAGTTTGCTGATATATCCAGAATGCTCACCCAGTCTTTCCAGATGGGCGTTACTGCTCAACAAAATCTGGACAGAGACAGAGCTTTGTGTCACCGTGGCCAGACCCATAATCAAGCTATCAATTAAAAGTCAATTTGTGTATGTCTACAGCACTACAGAGTAATTAATGAGGCATAGATATACATTTCATTCACTACAATAATTCATCTATTAAGATGATCTGATTTATCAGCAAGAGCCAGAATACTGTTCACATGGTTCATCCATGTCCAGTTATTCAGGGCTGAGCTTGTCATGTATGAAATCCTGACCTGAGTGTTTGCATACAACTGCTAAATTCCATGTATGTTACAGGAATGGAAGTGGAAAACTGCCAAATTCTCCTGCAATAATGTGGGAGCTCTGATGGTGTATCACACTGTTCCCTGAAAAAAAATAAAATTAGACCAACTGGTTTTTGTGTTTCCCCACTTTCCAGAAATCATCAGAAAACATATGCTTCATTTCATCATAAACCTCCAAGGCATTTTCAAGGTCAGTGGAGATGGAGTTCAGCCTCCCATTCATGAGTACCGGTCATGTAATTAAAAAAGAAAAGCATATTTTGGCTTCTGCATGCTACTGTGTGTCAGGAATCAGCAATGCTTTCTTGAAGCATGTGGGCTCTTCCAACTGCGTGTCAATCTTCACATCTAAAGGCTAAACCATATTCTTCAGCTGGAATAAACCTATGACAATCAGCTTGAATTTAATTTTTAAAAAGGACAAGCACAGAAGGTTCAATGGTGATTATTTAAAATTCCTGGATATCTATCAATTTTTTTTTTTCTTTTCAACATCATTTAAACTTGGTTTTCTGAAATTATACAAACAAAAAACCCATTAGTCTGAGACCATCCCTCGACTCCCTGAGATATGTAAATTTGAAAAGCAGGTCACATGTTTTCACCTGCCACATGCATTTGAGACTAAAAACCAGACAGCCCAGCACTCAAGCATTACCTACTCCTCCCTTCCTTCTCTTTAAGTTCTTATCTCCCCTATTCTCCCTAGAAATCCTGGATAAAGTCTGTTGTTCTGTTAACATGCTTTTATCAGTGCATGAGGAAGCAGAAAACTGAACTGTGTTATATATTCCCTCTTTGGTGGTGCTGCTGGGGGTTACTTTACCAGTCACTAGATGCTTTTTGCCTCCTATGGCAACAACAGCACAGCATCAAGAAGTGCTGCCTGTCCCAAGCATGATCTTCGATTTTGCTTGATCTCATCTGGAATTCTCCACCCTGATGTTCAGAAAGCAAATGTTCAGAAAGGAAAATTTTGAACAGATATTCTGTCACAATGTATCTGGAGGGAAGAGGTGAAGTTACCAAAACTGCTGCAGTAAACCAGTGTATACTTCACACACAGCACTGGCTCAGTGGATTGGGCACGTGGGGCCAGTGGAAGAAGCAAGGTCAGAGACAGATGAGCAGAGATGCTCCTCTCTTTGAAACGAGTGGTAGGAGGCAGCAGAAATGACACATTCTGGCTTCAGTCCTCACCAACTGCCTACATCTATTACCATTACTTAAAACCAAGTATTGTTCCTTTTAGCTCAAGGACAAATTCTGAGAACAGAAAAGGAGACAGTGAGCTGAGAGTCCTCTGTGCTGTCTCAGAGTCATTTTGTGGACAAACCCAATTCCTCCACATTGCCTTTTAGTCACTGTGGTTTCCAAAAGGTCAGAAACTGATGTTCATAGTCTAGGGGAAATTTTCTAAAGAAGTCTTCTATGTTTGCTCCCTAATGTCTAAAAAAGCAGTGCAATTATATCGAAGCACAGAAGCCCACCACAACTTTTCCTACAATTAACCTTAAGAACAATTTATTTTCCTCTTTACTGCAGTTATTTATGTATTTATTGTTGCCTCTATTCTGTTATTTCTTCAGATTATTGGAGTTCCTTCTACTTTTTCCTTCCTCACTTTCTGAGTCATTCTCATTCTTCATCTCTCTCAGACTGACCCACAACTATTCCCAAATGCTGCAGGCTGGATATGGTACCCAACCGTGGCCTTACTCATGGTGAGAGGAATAGCAGGATGAGCTCATAGCTTGTAGAATGCACTTTCACTGATCTACCCAAATATGATGTTAGCCTATTTTTTCTTCTTTTTTTTTTAATTTTTTTTTTTAAGTAAGAGCTACATGACACTGCTGGTTCCCATTGAGCCTGCGGTTCTCTCTCTCCCATACCTTCTCAGCTAATTCCTGCTTGCTCTGTTGGCTCTTTACTCCATTTCTTTGCAATTGATTGTTCCTACCAACACAGAGACCATGACAGTTGTACTTACCAGGTTGCAGTTACCCACTTCTAACACAATCAGCACAATCAGCACCTGCAGAGCTGCAAACAAATGCAGCGCTGAGCACAGAGCCTTGGTCAGGTCAGCCCAGCCCTTTTAGGAAGCACTTAATATTCTTATTTTCAGACCCCTTCTTGTCTACAGAGGACAAATGCTGCTGTGGCTGTTGGCCAGCCAGGATGACTGAGAAGGTTTCCCTGGGAGCCCCTTACGCTGCCATGTGTGGGCAACTGCTGTGGGGCAAAGTGCCAGCCTTAGCTCAACCCTTATCCCATGAGCCAGCCCTCTGCTCCTGAGCTTTAAACATGACAGGCAGGAGCAAATCTCACATTTCTCCAACAAGAACAAATACTTATTTTCTTTTTGACTCACAGTACCAGAAAATTAAAAAACAAAAACAAAAACAAAAACAAAACAACCCTGTAAAAACTATTTGTCATCTGATGAAAAAATAACTGTTTTCTTTTTTATTGCTGAACCTGTGATGCAACATCTGCTGATATATATGGGGTACTTCAGGACATATGTGCTTACTCAAAAGAGAGTGGTTTTTTGACGTGTATAAAGCTTTCCATGGATTTGTCCCCCATCTTCCAAAATCTCACACTGTTTTATATGTGATTGTCAGACTGTACACATGTGAGGGCTGGCAATACAGAACAAGCCTCATTGTTTTTCATACCTTTGTCTGACAGGGGTGTTTAAAGAATGTGCTGCTAATCACTTTGACTACAGGAGTCCAGGTATGTAAGTACAAAGAGACTCATTACTTACTGGTGAAACAGCAGTAATGAAATCCAGTGACAGTGACGTGGAGGCTAGACCCAAAAAGAGAATAATCGAAGTTACTGTGATAGCAGATTGATGTTAAGTATGTAATTAGTGAAGGGAAAATGAATGAAAAAAGGAAACAGATGTAAACCAGCTTAATAGTTATTTTGTATCTTCTTGCCAAATATATCTTATTATGGTTCTGTTACTGCTGCTTTTAAATCTCTGCTAAACAAAATGTATCAGATATGGAGCGCTATGACATTTTCCCTCAGGGTTACAACCCTGGTGGTTCTGCCAAGCTCAGCTCATTGCAAGAACCTGCTAGGATGATAAATAGTTAATGAGGTAACAACAACTACATTTATAAGAAAGAAAAAATGGTAGATGGTCAGTTCCTTTTGGCTGAAGTCTTTAGGTTTTAAAAATTAACACCAAGGTACTGATAAAATACATGGTAATTTCCTGAGGAAAGATTAGAGGCTTGTGCTGAAGATAAAACCCCCAAAGCATATGTTTCCCTGCCTGGGCTTTCGTGTATTAATCCTATATGGATTGATGGTGTAATTAGAACAATTCTGTGACAGTCACAATTTGATGAGCACCATCCCATAGCTAAGCACACGTTCCTTGTTCTCCCAAGACCGCAGGAATCTGAATATCTCACTTTCACTTTGTTCAGTATTAAAAGGGAGTTTGGTGCTCGTGTCTGTCAGCAGGCAAATAAGACGGATTCCACAAATGCCATAAGAGATGGTGCCTCACAACCTTCCAGAGCTGTGACCAGGCTGACAGATTTTTGTGCACTGGTTATCAAGAGATGACCCTTCCTTTCCCACAGCTCTCAGCCTGATTCACATCAGCAAGGCTTTCAATGACAACAGCCTAGAGCAGCCTCGTGTCAGCTCTGAAATGATTTCTGCAGTGAAGGCACTATCAGGAGGTGGTCCAAGACTGGCTCATTGTCCTGTGTATCTGCTCTGCACCATCTCTTTTCAGTCTGACCAAGGCCATTCTTGGTTTGGAGAACAAGTGTTGCAGAGCTGGAAAGCAGGAGGAAGGTCTGACAAGTTCAGTAAGATACGGGAAAACTTCCCTTGTGAAACGCAGCATTTTCCTCTTCCTGCACATCGGTCACTCAGGGAGAACAGAGGAAAAAACCCTTTTGTCTGAGTCATTCACACTATACTAAGAAAAACACTTGGAACTGTACTCCAGGGAGTAGCACTACACTAGGATTGCAGAGTACTTGGGTGAAGTCAGGTTCCTTGGTTTTACAGCAATGATCACTACCTGAATGCTGTTGTTCATTTCCAGGCATTTTGGTGATTCAGCTGGGGACTTGTCTGTATTCACAAATTGCAATAACTGTCTATATTTCAAAAGGGAAACTGATACAATGCAGTGCTTTGGTTGCACTGAAATGAGATTGCTTTTTTTCCTACAAAATTGGATGAATTTTAACTCTGATTAAGTACTTAATCTGGTGCTTAACTTGAAACAGTTCAGTACTTCCACTGACATGAATAAAATTGTCCACATTCAGCTAAGTAACTTTCCTGTTTTTCTGCACTGTGTTCTTCTAGAACTTACTTTAACTTAGTAAATACTAGTTTAAGTATAAATGTAGTCTGATCTAAAAAGAAAGTGTTTAAAGAGTAGATCCTCTGGCTTCTGTAATTTCTGGGGTTTTTAAGAGAAAGCTTTCTGCCTCCCAATTTGGGCCAAAATGCAATTTTTTGAGGTATGGAATCCCACTCTCATGGTTCAAATTTCAACAGTGATGGCAACATTTGCAGTTTTGTTTTTGCAGTTTTGTTTGCAGTAATTTCTAACAGAAGGATTACTTTTCCCTCTTGGATAAATTTGTTTCTTGTAATGCTTGATGCAGTGCATCCATTTGGCAATAAACCTCTCATTGGGGAATTACAATCTGTTGGGTTTTTTTCTGTCTGAAGTTTCTCAAACAGAGTAAGTCTCAAGTTAAATTTATTTGAACCAACATAAGCAAGATTTGCAGAGATGTTAAATCACCAGACCCTCCTTTTCCTCACACCACCTCCCAGGTGTTCCTCCTTCAGAAACCAGTCCTAAGTCTGGTGAAATTGGGGTGGAAATGCAGCTCTACATGTCAGCAAAAAAAGCTCCTCTGTTAAGAGACAGTTGAGGTAACCTCCCACGGAAGCCTCAGTGTACATGATGGACGGTGACCCACTTCTCCAGCTTGGGAGGCTTGGCCAGTCTTCACAGAAATCAGTGAAACCAGGTCAATTAACCACAGTGAAAGAACTGGCCAAAGGAACAAACAGGATGGAAAAGGGATAAAGTGATAAAGGAGCTAAACACAGCTTGAGCTGAAGTGTTCAGGGACCACAATTCATGCGGCCAGAGGATAAAGGTGAAGTTCAATGACAAGGTTCCCTGGATCCTCTTTTTTCCCCATCACACTCTTTAGTGTGACCCAGTTTCCCCTTGGCTGTTGGCACTGGGGACAGTATGGTCCTTTCTGATCAGGATTTTATTTCTAACCCCACTGCACTGAAAGGAGGGTCCTGATTTACACTGACAAGGTAACTGGGCCCTTGGGGTTAGATGGGGACTCAACACCCCCTTCCTCTTCCCAGCAGCAGATAGCTCAGCAGGAAAATGGTAAAACAATTGCCTGGGCTGACAGATGTTCAGTCTGACTTCAGATGATGTAGGAAAGCCTGGATCTGCAGATGTTGAGATTTTTCTGATTAAAAATCCTCCACTGGCACACAGATAGATTAAAAAAAATAATTCTTTAAAAGCACAGCAAAACCTTGATTTATGTATGCACACAGAAGAGTTGTCACCAGCTTTGATATGCATTTCCTTCCCCAGAATCCACCGACTGTGCAGGGCAGAGATCCAGCCTCTCCTCCACTGTCAGGGAAATGCTGGGATCTCATTACAGCCTCTCAGGTCGGGGCATGGGGCATTGCCTGTCAGTCCCTGCTTCAGCACCCCGACAGGAACTGCACTGCTGAAACCCAAAGATGATTGAAATGTTAATTGCTTCCAGGACAGTGTCAGCAGCCTTGCCTGGCTGAAAGAAAAGCCCCAGGGCATTTACCTGAAGGCAGATGAGGATCCTCCTTATGCCAGGTCAAAGCAGACCAACTCTATTAATTTCAGCCGAGCTTGGGCTTTTTCCCCTGTAAGAGTGAGAGCTCAGAATCTGTTCTCAGTTCATTAGTACAGCCTAACATGGAGAAAACAACCCCACAAGATGGGAAGTTAACCATGAAATACACTGTTAATAATAAGGGAGCAATGACAGACATCAGAATTACTTTGCTATGCTTATGTTCTGGGAGATGCAGAATCCCAGCAGATCATTAGCAGGGGGCAATGAAGAAGTCCTTGGGCAAAATTTTGCCATTGCTCCCAGTAATTGCATTTTAAGCAACTAGGAGTTTTTAGGTGAAAGGTCTTGTACTACCAGAATCAGCAGTTAGTGACTAATTTTTTCTGACTGTAAATCAGAAGCGTTGAGACCCCAAATACTCATGGTTTTGCTAATGCTAACAGAGCAACACAGTCCTTCAGAGGCTGCTTAACTTCATTTTGTTTTATTTTGAACAGCCAATAGACAGATCACATCAGCTGATTGCAAAGATATATTTTCTTAGACACAGATGGTATTAGAAAACAACTCTGTATATAAATTCTCCAAACACACAATGAATTAGTGATCTGATACACAATAAATTAGTTCTCTGTGCAATCCTCCCAACAGGAAGCGACGCATGTCCAGTGACTAAAACCAATATTATTACTTGCTTAAATAGAGCAATGCATCCTGTTGTTGTGAAGGATATGCTTTGACTGTAAAGGGCTGGTTTTGCAGCTTCAAATAATTGAAAACACTTTTTTTTTTCAAAAAAGTAAAAGAAGTTTTATTCACTTCTAAGCAGCAACTCTTGGCATATTTCCTTCCAGAAGACACTGTTGTGTCCGGCTATTACTCAACCACTAACATTAGAGACATTAAAGTTCCAGGAAACACAGTTCATCTTTTGCGTAGTTAGGAAGGAGTTGGCTTCCCAATTACCCTGGAAACTGGACATGCTGCTGGGCAGAAAACCACAATTCACAGCGGAAAATAATAGTTGATATATGAATATCTGTTACGAACACCCACAAATATCTACCTAAAGGCTAATCAGCAAAACAAACAATGCACGAGGAAGATGACCCACATGACGTTGTTTGGAGGAAATTAGTCATTAGTATTCTCTAGCTTCCTTTTGTTTTAAAACATTAAATCATTGCTTCTCACCAGTGTAGATAAGAATGGGTTAATACAATCTGTTGAGGATAAGAAATCAAGCTGCTTTCAAGGGCCAGGCTGTATTTTACAATCGCCTGCTGTTGACTGTGTGTCTGTCAACTTCCACAGGTCAGTGCTCCAGGCTAGTCTGTAATTCCAGATATTTCTGCACATCACGTGGTTCTAAGGGTCCTAGCAAGCATCACCACCATGAAAGAAAGACATGAGGAACTGAGGGTAGAGTTGGATCAAGTTGGTGCATGGTCTCAACATATCTTCTGCAGTTTCCTGGTGTATTCACTGAGCACACCTTTAAAAGTTTTAGTTTCTCCCACTTCCGGCTCCATTGCACACTATTTAGGGAGGATAACCAGCTAAACAGTGCAGTGAGATAAACCTCTCTGGATCTGAGGTAACTGCAGTGACTCTGTTTGGTTTCCAGCTCAATTACGCCAATGCTCAACCAAGAGCAACGGTCCCTCTGCAGCCAGCTGTGTGATGTACAGGCAGTAACTCTGAAGGGGTATGTTTACTTCCTTCTCCATCCAGAGACTACGCATAAAACATTCCAGAAACCAAGTACTATAGGACACGCTCACCAAACAAACAAAAAACGCCATGAGTCCAGGACCTGCTGATGTCAATGGAAGTTTTTGCTGCTCATTTCACCTTGGCCAGTGTGTTTCCTGTCCCCAGTCCCCAGGCAAGATAGGACACAGTGAAGTTGGTATGGGGCTTCCTGGATGGTGTGACTTCTCCTTCAAGGTGGTTAACTCCTGTTTGTTTTCAAAAGCCAGTGAATCCCTTAGTTATCAATGCATGCTGCTCTGAGGCTGGTAGCATGTTTGCCTCTTATATTTTAATTAGGCTCTAAACTCTATCAAATAAGCTTGATTGCAGATGTCCATTTAAGATTTAACTAACACATTGTATTTGCAGCTTTCTGGCCAAAAAGATCCAGACTCACCACTGTTTCACACTAGGCTTCCCCAGGTCAACAGATAACCTCTGGTGCCTTTAGGCAGCTTTGCCCTATGTGCACTATAGTGCAAAGGCATGTGGCTGAACTGGAAACTGCTGCCAGAACAGTCCATTGTGATGTGTAAACCAGAAGAAAGGTCACTGTGCTGAGGAGCAGACAGGCACCAATACCAGTGACATGTGCAGGAGCTGGGAAAAGCATCAACCTCTGCCGGTGAATATGATGACAAGACAGTCTGGAGCTGGGCCGCCTTGGCCAGTCTCACCCTGCATCCTGTACACTGCTTTGGGCTACCTGGGATGGACAATCTGAGCAAAGAGCAACTCTGGCACAGGATCAGGGGTTCTCAACCACTGGCTTTGGTTTTCATGCTTTTTAAAATGTAACTGTCTCAGTGAAAGAAGAATAACCAAACAAAGAAAGAATCCTCAATCCAAACGTTTAAACTCTGTTTTAAAACTTTGAGAAAAATGCTACTTTCTTCCCACCCCCCACCCCAGGAAATGACTCAATTCTAGGAAACATCCAAAAAAAGTCAGCTTGTCTGTTAGTGTAAAAATCAATTAGGAAACCCCAAAACACACTATGAGCAGCTGGCTTGGCTGAATGTGTCTCCTAGCAGTGGTGTTCCCTTGTCTTGCCTGTTTCTCCTTTGGCCTCCTACCCCACAGCTGCATCTGCTCTGCTCCCTCTTCTTCCAACTGCTACTTTTTTGAACAATTCGGTGCTACTGAGTCATGAAAAGGCCAGGCACCCTCTCTTTCACCTCATCTCCTGCTGTCAGAAGCTCCTGTGGAGCTGCCTCTCTGAGCTCGCCTCCTCCTTCCTCAGCCACAGCCCCCGGCGTTGGAACCACGCTCATCTCAGTCCTGCAGGAGTTCAGGACAGTCAGGGCTGCTGCCAGCAGACCTACTGGGAACAGGATCTTCTTGTCCCGAGGCCATGATTTGCCTGTCCCAGCAGCAGGCTGCCTTAAGCAACTACTTGCTGGTTGTACTCCATGGATATATCCTTTAAACCCCATGATTTTCATGGCCTGATAAACAATGCAAATATTCTCTGTGATCACTACCCACCCAACATTTTCAGCCTAGGCCATCCATCAGGCCCACACAAGGGATCCTGGGCAGGATCACACCAGTCCCTATGGATCACCATGCTCCCACACCGTGCTGTGGCTGGCTGTGCAGGGATAGTTTTGTGTAACTCATGTAGCCACCACTGCTCCACACAGGGCCCTGGGGAAGGGGCTGCCCTGGCCCAAAAGGGACCTCTGGGAACAGGCTGGGTCCATGCCAAGTTTGGCAGCTCCTCCAGCAGCTGTAGCTGCAGACCAGGGCAGCACATCAGGGTAGTGAGCTTGTAGCAAAGTGTGAGTGTGCATCGGTGTGGATCACAGGGCTGACTTCATTTCCTTCCTCCTGGCTCCCTTGTCGTGCTCTGCCCGGCCATTTGGCCCAGGCCTGGCTGTTATCCAGCCAGTACCTAGTTTCATCAGGGCAGAGCCACAGATAGCATTGGCTTCCCAAGGTGTGGGACAGCTAGTAATCACTCCAGGGAGCCTTCATGAGCACATTTTCTTTCTCAGGAGCCACCATTTCTCTTCAATGGCATCTGGAGAACATCCAGAGCTGATGGAGCAGTGAACAGGCGCTTCCCTGTTATACCTGCCTGAACTGGAGACCGCAACCAGTAAAACAAAGAGGAAGATTTCCAGTCCCTTGGCACATGAGGCTCTCTTAAAAGCTGGAGACAGGAAACATTATCTGTTAGGCACTGATCAGTATTTGTACTGCAGTGGCTCTGGAGGCTCCCACTGACATCCTGCTCCTGTTATTCTGGGCACAGCCACCAGATTGAAAACAGTCCTGGCTGCAAGGCTTTTGCAGTTGAACTCACCAATGTGAATAAATCAGACCTGCCCTACCAACAGATAAGGGCTTGGCTCTTCCTTTATAGCCAGGACTACCAGGGATCTGTGGAATCTGCCCAACCTATTCCTAGCCCAATGTACCCATCCCAAACCTGGAGGATGCTGCTGAGTACCTGGAAGGACAGCAGCAAAGCTGAAGGAAATGCAGCCACTTTCAGCCCTCCTTTTCCTCCCCGATAGCTCCTCATTTGATGGATGGTTTTACTCTTATCCCCACCACCTTCAGTAATTTCCACAGGTAACAATATGAGACAAACACATGGGCTGGGAGAGGGACAAGGACCTTAATGTCACAGAATGCAGGCCCACAGCACAGCCAAGGGCTGTACCCAGGTCATCTGAAACTCAACCCTGTGCCCAGTCAGCTGAGCAACACCACTTCTCATGCTTTTTCTTGTGTTTAAGTGACAGAAAAATTGTTTCATCAAAGTAATTTTCTGGGGTTTTCAACTTGGAATAAGAAGCTTCCAAACTGTGCAGACCTGCCTATCTGGAACAGAGTGCCTCTTGTTCTTGAACGGTAAAGATGAAGTTAATTGCCAGGAAGTGGAAACTGTGCTATAATATCTTGGCAAAAGCATATATGATGAAGAGCTGTTTGCTCTGCTGGACTTGCAGTGTTAATAACACACATGTGTCTGCTGGACTCTGTGCCATCAGGAGTCAGCAGGAACTGGATGACCTGCGTGGTGTTGGATCAATCATTAACCAAAACCTGGCAGCCAAGCCTGGGACGGTGCAGTGAGGAGTCGGCTGGGACAGTCAGAGGGATGTGCAGAGGGATGTACAGCAGGATGTGCAGAGGGATATGCAGAGAGATGTGCAGCAGGATGTGCAGAGGGATATGCGGAAGCTCTCCCCAAATCAAACTCTGCCTGCACTGACCCATCCCTGCAGGCAGCATCAGTGTGAGCCAGAATATGCACACACATAGACCTGGGGCTGCCTGGATCTGGCATCCTTCTCTGGACTGAACAAGGACATCAGGGCAGAAATACCTGACCTTGGGATCAGTCAAGTACTTGCATCTTAATTAATAAACTGTAACCAACTGCTTATCAGACCCTCATTAGTAAAGATTATTCTCCAATGTCTGCACTACTTGCAAAACCTAGAACTGGCTGGGTTTGTTCCTCCCTTATTCTTCCCAGAAGGTATACGTGCAGTCAGCACTATTTAACCATTCCCAGGAAGAGATGAGCCTTCCTGAGAGGAAATTGGTGTTTCATCTCCACCCAGAAAAATCAGCAGGATTGGATAAAATCTGCAGTCCTGTAAGAAAGCCCAGAGGCACAGCTAGTGAGCAAGGCTTGTACAAGCACTTTTGGTCCAGATGAAAGGTTAATGAAAAAAGACTTAAGCCTCTGAGTTTCTGTACTTCCAGTGAGAAACAGAGGATGCCCAGCCTGGTTCTGCTCCCCCTGATCTCTTTCTCTCCTCTTGGCTTCCTGCCATTGTCTTTGGCAGAGCTAGGATGGCTGTGGGAGCCCAGGGAAAGCGGGCATTTTCTTCTCTTGCCCATCAAAGCAATTATTTGTAGCCCTTCTAGGCATTTTCCAGCTCAAGTGGAGCTCAAGTGTCCATATACACACAGACATATGTGTACACATTTGTACATGCACACACACCTACTTTCAATATATATTCGTGCATGTGCACACATTTTTATGGTGACCTCGGTCTGTCAGAAAGTGTGTCAGACTGATTTCTGCCATGCTCATGTAATTCCATCAGCAAGCATTCAACTCCCAATGTTTTTCCTGCGAAATGATGACGCAGGACAGGATGAACACACAACGGGAGTGTAGCCAGCCCAGTGCTGTCCTGCACACTGATACCACAACATGAAACTGGGGGGCAATGGGTGGCCAAACTGGTTTGAGGGTTGTGTAACACAGCTTGTCACAGCTCAGCTCCTAATTGCTGTCCCCATCCAGGAAGGACTCGGAACATCTACATGACTTTTGCAACAGCTGGCCTTTAGGCCAGGCTCTGGGCTCATTGGAGCTTTGCTTAGTGCACCTGAGTGCCCTGAAGCAGCTTTCAGCACCCTCCCTCCCCTTCTGGCAAATCCTGGAACCAGTTCAGGCCCTGGAAGCTGTTTTATTTTGTGGCAGCAGCTCCAGTCCCCTCCACTGCCTGCACACACCATGTTTGGTGTCACAAACACAAGTCCTTCCTGGGCTTTTCTAGTGCTTGGGAGATGCTGGGTGCCAGAGCAGGTTCCTGTAACTGTAGATTTTCAAGCTGCTGAGGTTGGTTTTTCCTTCCTTTCCTGCTCCTGGGACAGGCCAAGGCACCTGGCTTTCATTAGGTTTGGTGCTCTGCTCTAGGAAGCAAATTCTAGTTTGAGACTTTTTGCTTTTCACATCTTGCTTTGAAGAAACTACTGTTTAAAGAAAAATGTTTTCTCATCCAATGTCATCACCGGTAATGCTGAAAGGCTGCTTTCAGCCTGCCGGAAACTGGCCTCAGGGAGACCTCAACACCTGCTAAAATCCTGCCCTGAGCTGAGGCCTCTACAAAACTCCTCCACCACAGTCCTTGTCAGCAGAATTCAGAGCCAGTCCATCTCCTCAGACACCTTACAAGGCATCCCTTCCTCCAGCCTCAGCATCAGGGAGAGTGGAGGAGCCCTGTGTGAGAGAGTCAGGTCTGAGACCCAGAGCTGCCCACCCAGGGAGCAGAACACCTCTGCTGGTGCACTGAGGCCAGGTAAGAGGTTAATCCACATCATTGCTATGGCTGTCAGCTCCAAATCTCTGTACGTGGGGCAGGTACAGCATTCAACACATCCACAGAGGAATTTTCTCACCCACCGGGTGGGGCCACCCCCTGGAGAGAAATCCAGCCCAGAGAGGGCTGGGGATGGGAAAGGGAAGGGCAAGGAAGAAGGGGGAAATCGTGGAAGCAATGGTCCCAGCAGGAAACCCAGATAAGAAATAAGTCATGAGAACTCCCTACCCATGATTTGCTCTGTGAGAAATATCCGCTCTCAGCACTGCCAACCCGGGCGTTTTCTTTAACATCCAACACTCAAACTTTCTTCCTGCCTGTACCAGGCATTCCTGCTCTATTAGAACACCTGGAATTTCTGAATCATCTGTGATTTCTTTCACTGTGACAGAATGGCTTTTGATTTCTATTATCCACTGCACTGCTCAACATGATAGCATGAGTGGGGATTGCAGGCTCCAACACGATCCCCTTGAACAAAAAATAAAATAATTCCTTATCAATACTCAGAGCCCCAGCCTGAGCTGAGCTGTGCTTTTTGCAGTGCTTGGCTCATTACTTACTGCTGTTGTTCAGACTCCAGCCCTAGAAAACCTCTGTGGACCTTGAAGATTGTCAGACAAGTTTGCTGCAGGTGACACAGCAGGTGAATTTTTCTCTTTCCTGTTGTCACTGCACAGTCAGCAGCAGAGGAACAGTGTTGGATCTCCAGCCCTGCATGGGTCCACCTCCCTGGGGACCCTGGCTCTGCATGTAACTGCTGGAGAGGAACAGAGAAAAGTACTGCTAATAAACACTGCAGAAACAACGTGATACATGGTAAGAGCAAAGCTGAGAGCCAGAGTCTGCTCCTGTGGCGAAAGCATTCCGGTGCTGAAGAGTGGAGTGTGGAGTGGTGGGATCAGGGCAATGCTGTCACTTAGCAACTGCATTAACACAAGAACCAGAACCAAACTGTCTGAAGTGAGAAATGTCACTATTTTTCAGTGCAGCTGTGCCCACACACTGAGCAAAAGGAAGCAATTTAAGTCCTGGGATGCTGGTGCCACCTACATAGCCAAGAGAAGGGCCCTTAACAGTGAAGAAGGGAGTGAGTACAGCAGAGGTTTTCCTTCTAAGGTGTGAGTCCCACTACAAACTGAAACATTTTTTCAGAGGAATCAGCTCATGAAAATTCTGAGACACTTTACTTACCCAAACCCACTGCTTTTTATCCTCAGATTGATAGCAAATGGCAACCCATCCTCTGTTTTTTTATAATCCAGCAAAAATTCATTGTATTAGATGCTGCTACAACTGCATTTGGGAGGATGGGTCACATTAATGTTAAATACATCCCTTGTTCTTCTGCACCCTGCAATGCACAGACAGAAAGGAGGCATTTTAATAAAAGAATAAAGATCGTTTGTTGGGTGGCTGGCCGTGTCCTACACCAGGCAAAATTTTGTCTTGTCATTATACAGGCAGAGTGAGAAAACACAACACTGAGCATTGAAGGTGCTCAGACTCATTAACTGATAGCTTTAATTCTTACAGGAGTATATTTTTAAGCAGGAGTGGGTGGCCATCAGCTGAGGAAATCTCATAAGGTGAAAAGAGATGCCTTTCCTACCTCCCATATGGGCACCAGTCATCTCTCCCCAAAACCAGCTCTCAAATCAGGAACCAGGCTGGAAAGCAGAGTCTGGTAGAGAGGAAGAGGCTCACTGTTCCAGGGGAAATGAACTTGGTCATGTCACCCACAGCCCCAAACATCAACATTTTCTGTAATACTTTTATTTTTCACTTCCTTTTTGTTTGTGAAAATATCATCCTAGAGGAGGGATTTAGGATTTGTGCTTACAAATAAAATAGACTATAACTTGCCTAATGGGAGCAGTTCAGTTTTACATGGCTGTCTCTTGACATGTTTACACAGCTGGTCAGATACCACTAAAACATATTTTCTCAGGAGGCAGTGTGGTCTAGTGGAATGAGCACGGTTCTAGCAGTCAGGAACTCCCACGTCGTAATTTTGGGTCACCAGTGGTTTGGTTTGGTGCACAGAGTCATCTATGCCCGTGTATGTCAGTGCCCTAAAATGGCACCTCCTCATCACACTTTAGAACAGGGGTGGGAGAGAATCAAAGCCCTGATGTGGCACCCAGGGTGGGAAACACACAAAAAAAGACTGTGGAGGGATAGATTGGAGATGCTTCTCCATCTTCACCTCTGGTGGGTTTGGCTTGGGCAGTCCCTGAATGAGAAATGATGCATCTGACATGCTCCTGTGCAGGTTGTCCTGATCCAAACTGAAATCATCCATGAACACTCTGCAACAGCTTGTCCCTCTTCCGAGCAATGAGCAAAACCTTCTTGGAGAGACCCCCAGAGCTTTGCAGATCCTTAGTGATCTGAAAAAGCCAACAAGCAGCAGCACTTTTAGCTCAGGAATATTAATGGCTAAAAACCATCAATTTTCAAAAAGCTGATGAGCCTATCAAACACTACATCTGAACAGGTGCTTGCACAATAGGATTTTAAGTACCATGCAATGGCTGGCTCTAGTTCTAGCTCAGGTGGTTAAAAATCAAATCAAATCTAAATTGATATAATTGATAGTTCAATGATATTGAACTAGGGCCTACACTGTGACATCACTGAGCTTAACAGCCTTCCTTCTTAGATTCCTTCAATCCAGGATACTTTTGCAACAGCATCAAGGTTACAGAGTAGCCTTCACATCTGTCCTACAAACTGCATGGACACCAATCCATAGTCCTGGGTGATGATCACAGAACTCATCCTATAGGAAAACATTTTAGCTGGTAGCTAAATTGTGATCTTACCCATTAAAGACCCTCCTTGTTTACTTCTCCCACTGGTCACATCTGGTAACTGCTGTGTTTGTGTTTGACTGCTGCTAAAAAGGGTTTTATTTGATGGGATATTGGAGATTCTCCAGCAAAACAACGTTCCAAATCAGGCAACAGCTATTGTTGCTACATCAAGATGGTCTCTCCTTTCTTGGTGTCTCAGGGCCTGTAATAAAAGTTGCTTGCAGAATTCAGGGACTGGCTTATGCTGATAGACTCTGTCTGGGCTTTTGTCAGCAACCTCAGGGGAGCTTTGTCAACAGCTTGAGTCACTTTGGAGAACTGGTCTGCCCTTTCAAGAAGGATGGGTGGGAGAACAGCTCAGCAGCAGAACATCTGACAGGTGGTGTGGTGCAGAGCACTTTCTCAGGGCTTCTGGACAGGGGAAAGGGTGAGTCACTGGGTGAGGAGGTGGTCGCAGCCCGAGTTCTGTGGATGTCCAGTGCTGGGGCAGCTCTGCCTGGCTGAGGAGGCCACATGGACCTTTTAACTGGCTCAGGGTCAGTGACCACGTCAGGGTTTTGGTGCTTCTCTGACACTGTGGCTGTGCTGAGGGCTGGGGCTGACCCCACTGAATCCCAGGAATGCTGAAGGTACAGCACCACATGGACCTCCTGGGAAAGCAGGGCTCTCCCCAGCTCGAGACCTGGTCAACCAAGGCTCTGTCCAGCCAAGGATGGAGACAGCAGGACCTTTGGCAGCCTTTCCCCACAAACTCTGACAGAAGATCTGCACTTCCTGCACACTCATGGCTGTGGCTGCTGTGACCTGCAGTGCAGCACTCAGACCTTCTCCTCCTCCACTGCCCAGCTCTGAGCCTGGTGAGGAAGCTGGAAACCATTTCAGTGGCACTTCTGGGCACAGTGGAGAAAAGTACCCTTTTTACCCTTTTTACCTCAGTTTCATAGGTGACAGGGAATCAACAAATCTGACAAACATTGCATTTATTTCCTCAGAGAAACAACTGAAATAACTAGAAGCTTTTTTTTTTGCCTTTTTTTTTTTTTTTGAGAGAGAGAAACATTTTCTCTTCTGGATGGCAGATTTAAACAGCAAAGAAATTCATGCCTTCAGGGTATCTTTAACCCAATTTTAGAACCTCCTCGAAGTCAGAGCTATTAATGGACTTGTTGCTGGAAGCTCAGCTCCAGTGTTTTAAAAGGCTGTGAAACATGCTCCTGATGGGAGAACAAGCACAAAACCAAGAGGAAAACACCAATCTGTTATCTGATATTCCCACCCTTGCTAATAAAGTTCTCTTTTTCAATGCTGGAGTCTTGGCTGGTGTTAAAAAGAGTCTTGTAAAATTGCCTTGACACCTTATCAACATTAGTACAAAAATCCACCCACCCTTCACCGACAAGGTGGTGCAAGGGACAGAAAGGGGATTTTACAAACCTGTCAAAGGAAATCTGTTGCCTGAGCTCAACAGTTCTGTGATGAAGTGTTGTGTATCTATAGTGATCTATAAATATGAAATGTTACCTTTCAGTGAATTAAGATTTTTGCCTTCTAGTAGCCTTATTTATATAATTGACACTTGCTTCAGTGGGTTTGCTCCAGTATTTCATTGCCAGCTGATATATCCAGGTCAGCCTTGGCAGGTTAGTGCAGAACCCCACTCCCCCAGCAGGATCTGAAAATTTAGGTCAATTCGCATAACTTTGATGAACCTTTAGAACTAAAATGATTAAAGTGACAACTTCCATTGACTCCCTGCTGAGGTCTCTGACCTTAAATCACAGAGGTCACAAAAAAATATTTGAAGAATCTGAATAAACTCCAATTCAGAACTCCATGAGATTAAGCAGCTCTGTGCAGTGGGGGGTATCAATATGGCTTAAAAGAAGTGCACAATGCTTTATAGTTTTTCAATAATGAATACTTTTCATAGGAATTTCATAAATTTCAATGAATACTTTTTTCCTCAACCCCATCAAATGCAGTTTTTAAACAGACAAATGCAAAGATAAGCCATTCAAGTTACCAAAGTGTCAATTCTGCAAATTTTTCACAAAACTGCAACCATCTACTTTCAGGGTTTCATAGATTAAAATCCAAACATTGTTCAGTCAGAGGGCTTGGTAGTTTTCCATGCCATATCAGAATGGATGTAAACATTCAGTGTTTGAGTTTTGTGGGTGCAATGACAAAGATCCCTTCCTACGTCACCAAATAAATCATCAGGCAGGAACTTCTCCTGACTACACAAGACAACCACGATGACACATGGCCTTGGTATGGAAGAGGCCATGACTCCTTGACACTGCACAAAATCACTGTCCAAACCCAGACTTTCTTTCATCATAACACAATTTTTTCCATTTTGGAACAGGAGCCATGCAGGAGCTCTGGTATTTAAAACCTCCCCTTCCTAACTGAGAAGAGACACTTGCTACTTTTAACAGGCAGCAGGACACCAAAGTGTTGGGGGATCTCTAACAAGGGCTGTGTGTACTGGGGAAAGCTGCAAAGCTGCAGGTGGGGATGTCTCCTGTCCCCAGGCTCTGCACATTTGTCATTGCAGTGGTGTGTGTATAGCTCTTACACTTCTGTCTGCAAAAGCCATGGCAATGCACTCCTGCGCTGCTGCATTGTCCAGGGTGAGCCTAGCAGTGACACTTTTTTTTCAGCTGGGTCCCAAATGGCACATTTTGTATATTAGTATTTAGTGCCAGTCTAAAATTAGAAGATAATTTTTTCCAGAGCTAATGAAAAGATGCCCTAGCAACCCCTGGATATGATCCCAAATCCATTAATACAGCTCAAGCAATTCCATTTCATTTTATGTGGGACAGACCACGAAGTTTGAAGAAAAATGCTGCCAAGTATTTTCAACCAGGATTATGCTGAAACTGGGTAAAAAAGGATGGAAGAATTCATCCTGTAGCTGTATCTGTTATATACAACTTGGAGAGAAACTGGGAAAATTAAATGAGTAACACTTCCTGAACTGTGATGGTATTTTGATTGAAATGTGGCTAATAGCTCCCATGGAAAAATAAAGGAAAATGTATTTCTATCATCATAATGAAGACTCAACCAGTTGTTATGATTCATTAGTGCCAGCTGATAGAGGCAAAGATGGTGAATGTGAGCCTTAGCTGCATTTTTTCCCTGTGTGCCACCCTGGATGGATTTCTAGCACGGTGTCCTGCTGAGACCACCAGTGACCAACAGTCACCAAACACGTGGCTCCATTCCACAGCCAGCATCTCCAAATCCAGATTCCACACCAAAATCAGTATGTGCCAGCACTCCCACACCCAGCTGTCACCACAGTGCCCAGAAATACACTTGATTTAGCACGTGAGAGCACAAATGATGACCCACATTAAAGGAGTGCAAGGAGGGATCTTAAAACAGCCCAACCACACTGTAGCCTGCTTGGCATGGGTGCAACACCCATTCTGTGTGTGCCTTTCTGTTTGGATAATGTTCTTCAAAAGCAACTACAAGCCCATTAAAAAGCACCGGAAAAGCAGCAAAGAGCTGCCAGGATGAAAGCACTTCCAAATGGGGCTCAAGGTCTGGCACATGCCCGTTCATCGAAGATGTTCACCAGCACCCGAGCAAATGCCAGAAGAACTTCACCTCGTTGAAAACCCAGTTTTCACAGCAAACCAGCAGGAATGGCCCATTTTCACTGACCAGCCCGTGTCTCTGGGATGAGCACACAATGAGCAGAGCCCAGCAGAGCAGGGTGGGCTGGCAGCTGCATTGGATTAATCCCATCCCAGTACCCCAGTTCCCTGCCAGGTCCCAGGAGAGCCCACGCCTGCTCCCCACAGGCAGAGCCCAAAAAATGGAATATGAGCTGTGGAAACACCACCTACCCCGTGCCAGGAATGCAGGACCTGGAGCACAGTCTCCTCAGCTCCTCCCATGGCACACTCACCAGATTTTTGGATTTAGGAGCAAGGTAAACCCTGCTCACAAAGTATCAAATCAAGAAAGCAATAACAATATAAATGCAATGAACACCCACAGCGAAGGACCAATGTGCCTTACATAGGCAATTTGAAAAGGTCACCAGAATGTTTGTGGCAAGGATACAAGTATTTTTAACTTTGAACAATGAGACCAAAAGGTAGACAAGGAAATCACTGTGATACCACTCCAGGGACTGAATAAATACTGCCCCAGACCATGAATTAGCTCTAAACCAATTGTGTTCTAATGAAACCCTCTACAATACAGACAGCAATTCACACACCTCAGCATCATCAGTGAAACAGGCTGTTAATGTTTTTCTGGAGCACTTTCAAAAGTTGAGCTCTCAAACTATCATTCCTCACCTGCTCCCTCTGGACAGGCTTTACAAGACAGATAAAAGGGGAACATAGTGTCCCCAACCACACAGCACTGGAGGAGATTTCAAAGACAAAGATCAATTCCTCATCTTCTGATTTTTGGCATGCATCTTAAAATTCAACATTATTTCTTACTTGACAATTCCCAACAGCATATTTTACTTATTTACAGAAAGACAGGAATTAACAACAGCTCATGACATTTTTATTTTAATGAAATTTAAAAAGGCAGTTATTAGTTATACATACACACAACTGATTCTGTACTTGTTAGTCATAAATATAGAACATTCAGAAGTACAAAATACACTTTATCCACAGCACAATTTCACATCAATATGAAGAGTTTAAACAGATACGTAACCAAGTGCCTAACAATGACAGAAGCCCATTTTTGGAGTTGTTTTCTTTTTTTTTTTTTTTTTTTTTTCTTTTTTCCCCTTTCCCTTTCTTTTTTAAAGACCTTTAATCTACACAAAGTAATCAGTGCCCACAGTCATCAGTTTCATGAAATGCACTCTGGTTTAGAGTAGGAAAAGACTGGCCTTTTAAAGACAATTAGATGCCATCACCTTTTCTTTGCTCCATTAACAGCAACAAGCTCTAGCCCACATTCTCTTTTTCTCACAGTTAACAACTGAGAAAAATGGGGCTCTGGCAAAAATCACCTGAAGCCAAAATTGAGCACTGCCAGGAAAAGTGAAAATATCTGAACTAGAAATTAGTCCACTCGATACCTTGCAAACAAAGAGCAACAGCAGTATGACACCAGTAAGGCATTAATGACAAAATGGCTGTATTATTCTCGAAAAAAGAGTACACCTATGTATAAAAATATATGTCATAGCAATTGGGTAAATCCAACACTATTTAACACTGTGCCAAAAGTAATTAAGAGTTAAAAAGGCAGTTCTGCAAGAAGTATTTACAGTTTCATACTGTACTTCAAAAGAAAAGAAAAGGCAACAAAGCTACAAATGGAACTATCTGGTTAAAGCATCACTGTAGGTACTGCCAGTAGCACTTGTACAAGTAATGTGATGGACTTGGATTGTTTGACTGAATAAATGAATATAAATATTTTAGTATCTAAAACTGTCTCAGTCTACATGTCTGCTCCTTGAAATAACTCACCCAGACCATCTTTTGCAGTTTCTTGCTCCCTTAGTTTTAAACCCAAAAGATTCAATTTCAAGAAACACTGTGTTTGCAACACTCTGATCAGAAATCACATCTTTATTTCCAGCTTAGGAAAAAAAAAACAAACCACAAAAGGAATGAGAAATCCACCAATTATGAAATTCTGGAAACTGGAAGCCAAAGTGCCAAGAAAGCTACACTGACAGCACGTGATAAAAACATCAGCATTCCCAATGCACCTTATAACTGCAGCTATAGGCTAAGCGAAGTGGCTTTAGTAACTGAACACAAGGTACAGCACAGCCAAGGCTACACAGCTCTGACAGCCACAGGACCCGGGGCAGGGACACAGCAAAGCCTCACCTGCAGCTCCCGCTGCCTCCCAAGCACAAAGATGCCAAACTCGGTGATTGCTCCCTCCTCGGTGGCTCGGGCGTGGCAGCCCAGCCGGGCTGGGGGAGATGGGATGGCCAGGAATGGGAGAGGAGCAGGGCAAGGGGGAGATGCCAAGAGTAAAGCGCTGGCTTGGGATGGCACAACAGAAACGGCTGACAGGGAAAACCCAAACCTGGAGCTACCCACGCTGCCTTTACAGCCACCACCTTTCCCTACCAGAAAGGCAGGAGGAGTCCACAAGGTGAGAAGCAGTCCATGCTCTGATCCCTCAGCCATACTGACTTCAAAAAAAGAACAAGAAAAAGAGAGATGTGCTTAAATTTCTTCTAAGAGTGCACTTTGAACTGCACGACCAAAATCTGTACACGGGAAGCCTTCTCCAGTAGTAAAAAACCCACAACACACTGAGGAAGTTATCGTTGCTGATGTCAGGAGAAAGAAAACGACTTTAAAAACTTTATTTTTAAATTGTATTCAGGAAGTAAAATAAACTATAAATATACTTAGAGCAGATTGTTGGGTAAAATAAAATACAGGAACAGCACTTTTTTGCTGAATACATTATTCACTTTATGGAAAAATTTATAAAAGTTTCAGAAGAACTGACATTTATCGTGTCAAGCATCTTCTGTGCAGAGACACAAACTGCTCACCTACTGCTCCCTCCCTCATAAGCAGCCCCTTTCCAAACCCTGCAGAGACACTGAGCACCTCACTCACTGGTGCAGCATCCAGGCACCTCTTAGAGACACCAGTGAACTTTACTCTGAGGCTGCAGAGCTTTGCCTCTCCAATTCCATGAGCAGTCATTGATTTGGGCAGCGTGAGGGGAAAGGGAGATGGCTCCAGCAGAATAAACACTCATGTATTTAAAAGAAAAGTGCCTTAGCACATGGCTTGCTCACCTAAGATGGTATTTTCCTGATCTCTGGGGGAGAAGAGAGAGGAGATTTTTTTGTCTGTTCTCAGTGTGATTTGGTGAGGCAAGTGTAGACCAGGAGATCTGAGGCCTCTCCAATACCTCATCTAGAGATATACAAAACTGTCCTAAAAACAAGACTCCCTAGCCCCACTTGCACAAAGGATGAGATTGGTCCCAGATTTAGTAAGAGAAATAGTAAGAAGGACTCTTCCTGGCTACTGAACACTACGTGCTGATCTGGGAGAAGGCTGGCACAGCAGTGTCAGATGGGCACAGCCCCAGCTGTGTCCCTGGGCCACACTCACCTGAAACCTGCATGGCCAGAGAGGGCTGTAGGGCAGGGCCTGCCTGCTCTCCAGGGTGTTATCCCAAAAATATGGACTGTGGTCATGTGTCCCCACTCAGAGACACCCCAGAATTCAAGAGGGGCTATGAGAAGGAAGCGCTTAATCCTGTGAATGCTGAGAATTGCTGCACGCATTGAGATCTTCTGGATAGGGGCTATGCCTTGGGGCTGCTCTTTCAAGGTCTGCGATGGCCCCTGAACATTCAAAAGCTGAGGGAAGCTGCCCCCTTCCTCCTCTGCAGAGGCTGTCAACCAACACACAACCCCAAAGATTATGAACAACCTGCATGCAGGACCTTGGGGTTTTGTGAGTGATTCCTTCTCCTCACATCTCAGAAGGAATGATCAGGATAAAATGCTTACAATCCAACCTCTGTAACTCATCATGCATATGAAATACTGAACAAAAAGATTCCTACCACGTCTCTGATGAAGACATATGGCAGGTGACTCGCCCAAGAGGAAGGTGATTAACTTACCTCTGTGGAAAAGCAAAATGCAATGTGGCATTCAAAGCAGTCAAGAGTCCTCAACAAACTTGGCAAGCTGAAAATTCCATATTTAACGGAACAGGGTTAACAGGGTTTACCAGAAGCGTTTGCTTGGGAATCCAAGCAAAAAATTCAAGTTATCACTGTGTATGCAGTGGACAATAGTCCAATCAATATCTATTACCAACTCACTCTAAAAAAATTATGCACTACAAAACCACCTCACTGCTTGCAGCAAATGAGCTTGAATGATTCCCTAGTAACAGGCCACCACCTTGCACTGTTAAAATGTGAGGTTTCACAGTATAAAAAAGTACTTCACAGAAAGGTAATGCAGCTAATATAGAAAATGCAATCTCGATGTGTTTACAGTCATTTTTAAAGAGGCAATATTTTTGGGAAAGCAAGAACAATAATAATTAAAGCAGCCAGTGAGAAATGTACAAGGTTATAGGCCTCAATTCAGTGCAAAACCAGACTAATAGCTTATGTAAGTAAATGTTTGTTCTGAATAGAGAACCACCTGAATTAAAAGTAAGAACACCTATGTGAAGTGATGGAGACTCCCACGATATTCAAATCCTTCACATACATCATCAACCTTTTCAGTACACTCCAGAATGGACCCTTTGTAAAGGCAAAAGAAACCAGTACAGGAAATCACTTCATACAGCACAAGATATACATAAAGTACCAAAATGTACACACATTCAAGTTTAAGTTAGAAAAGGCAGAGCTGAATCTTCTGGTGAGAGAGGCCTACATTATGTTGCTTAATCTCAACATTTAAAGTGACCTAAAATCTACAAGAATCAAAGAAAACAGAATATTGTGTCTGCTTTCAGAAACTTAAGCTTAAAGCAAGGCATTGAAGTTGCACGGTAGGCACTGTAACGAGACATGACCTTACCTTTTCTCTGTTAGTCTTTGTTACTTTATCTATTGAAAAATTACCATTCAAAGGAAATATTATGTACCATTCACATTCAAATATTTGAGACTCAGAGATTTTTCTTTTAAAAAACAAGCAAAATTTTTATCTCTGAGGTAGATGACAATAAAATAAAAAAAAACCCCAATGGAGCTGTCAATGAACACTAACAAGTGCTGGAGCTCCTCTGTCAGTACTGACACACCCCAAGGAGGAGAGAGCAAGCCCTACACCACTACCTGAAACGTGAGAAATGTGTCTTCTGGTTTAGTAGCTTCTACAGAAATGCAACACAGAAAAAGCAGCGCCAAAATTACACTGAAATGGCCTTGGAGAAGAAGAACTTCCATTCCTGCTTTGCAAGCTACTCGGAAAATGGTGGAAACATGCCCAGGTCAGCAAAATCTTCGATGTTGTAATTGCCAGTACCCTGTGTTGGATCCCCTGGCATCGGCAGCATGTCCTGCACGACAAGGAAAAATCAAAGTGAAGCCTCACTTGCCAACACATTATCCAGACACAAACTGTTTCCTGTTCATCTTTTCAGTGTAAAACCAGAAAAGGCCAAGTTTAGATAAATAAAGTGAGAACCAGGCCTGTGCAGAGGGCTGGGCTAAGGTTTATGTGCTACTTATGTTTTGCTGGAGTGTTTCTGAACAACAGGTGGGACTTAAGCAGGCAAGAAGTTCTGGATTGTTTCTCTGAAATAAAACACTTTTGAGCTGCCTCCCACTCCTCCCAGACTGAAACAGCTCCCCTTGGAATGGGAGCTACCTATGGAGAGAAGCAAACTCTGGTTTCCCTGCATGGGGAGTACACAACATCTCACACACTGGAGCTCCAGCTGCGTCAGGATGGCTTTGGGCAAGATCTCACCTCCTCACCAGCACTCTCTAGGTGAACACTGCTCTGTGGAACACTCAAGACTGGACATCTACCCCAGCTAACAAGGTGCCCAAGCAGCTTTCCTGAATATACAGAGGCACAGGAAATAGCAGGAACTTCTCAGGAGAAATGGGATTTTGTGGTAATTGCTCTCACGTGTCTGGAGCCAAGTGAGGTCTCTGCAGGAGGCTTCAAAAAACACTCAACCTTTCCTCTTAGCCGGAGACTGAAGCCACAGGGAAAAGATATCCCTTGCTGGGAAAACCAGAGTTTATGCTTGCTTTTCCTGTCAGTTCTTACAATAATAAGCTCTTACCACAAAGCCAAGTCTTGCCAGGGATGGCTCATTATCCTCACAATAAAACAAAACCAAAAAAACAAATAGGAAAGCTCAGGGGATCTGCTCTGTGAAAGAACTGAGAGCTGCTGCGTATTGGGAAGTTCCTCTGAAATCATCACAGCATCCTTGTCAACGTGGTGAGAGAGACTGTGAACACAACTGGCAGTGTCTGAACTGCCAGGGTCAGCCTTCATTTTCTGACCAAAACTTGGACTTATCCAATGTTTTCCCACATTCTCTTCCAGCCAAAGGGAAGTGTAGCTGCCCCCTCCTGTCTACATTTCCATCTCTGAAAGCACTTCTGCTGCTGGGGCCTCTGTGGCAAAGCCTCCTCAGGCACAGATCCAGGAAGGTCTCCTCTTGAGTCTGCCTCTCTCTCCTTAAGCCCAGCTAACCCAGGGCTGACTTTAGGCACAATCCAAGCAACTTCTTGGAGGCCTTTAAACTCAACCAAGTTTCTTAATTCCCTCCAAATGCACGCTCATCTCCAAGAGCTCTGATCTCCTTTTATCCCATGATCCTCCTTTCCACTAACTTCATGAAAAGTTTGTTAAGAAACAAGCAAGACACTGCTTGGAGCCCCAGGTCTCTGCTGGCCATCAAACGATGCTGTCATCAGCTCCACTGGAATTACCCTGAATATCCTCTTGGATAGCAATTAACCTTTGCTAACACAAAGAGATGCAACAGACCAATCTTGCCTGGGCTGTGGGCTATAAGAGCATGCAGACAGGCAGTTATTCCAGATGAAGTGCTGTTGTTTGATCTCATATGAAGGCAATGGTTCATCCACACAGGAATATTCCCATGCTCACAGATCTTCTGCAGTGTTCTTGCGAGCGGCCGCACACGAGCCCAGTCTTGCAGGTGAATTTACTTTTCAAAAGACAAGGAGGTGCCCCACTTCTAAACCTTGCTTGGGGCTTGAACTGTCTCTCCTGCATTTATCTGCATTATTTTCCTGTAAACTGTCTTCTTCATCTAATTTAAAAACCAGTTATACAAGGACAGATATGTTATTAGGCAACTTGACTTTGCTATCTGTAGTCAAGCTCAGAATTATAGTTAGTTAGTTGAAGGTGATTGTTTACCACCTATCTGATATCTGACTGGGTTTAACCTTAAAAAATCATTGTCCACTATCTTCTATGCAGTATCAGACTCCTTTCCTGCTTGAACTGCCAGAGAGAATGACATTGATATCTAATTGAACTTGAGATGCCAGAGGTGAGCATCAGGATAAGAAAGACTCCACTTGGGAATACTGCATGGGTTCTCTAAAGATCATGAAAGCCCTAAGAAGAGGGTGCAGGGAGAATAGAAAACAGCGTTCTGTATCAGCAAAGATGCTGTTGTGTGGCAGAAACCCAAACCACCTCAGTAGCTGTGGGCAGCTAAGAGCAGTGCTGGCTATGGCAGCAGGGAAGTGCTCCAGGCCCTGCTGCCCCCTGATCCTCAAGGACCACAGCTCTAACTCAGATCTGAGGGGTCCTCAGAGGGACTGTGGGCTCACTGCTCACCTGGAACACCTCGGTCTGGTTGGGCTGTGGGTGTGAGTGCTGGTCACTGCTCTGCTGGTTGTGGTGTTGGCTCTGCCACTGCGACCACACTTCGGAAGGTCTCCCCTGGAACTGCCCACTGCTCTGGCCACCTTCAGCTGCATGGGGGAAGAAAAGGCAGAAGTCAGAGAGCAGCTCCTCCACAACACCTGCCTGCTTTGGGGCGGCATCCATCAGTGCCTGGATTTGCAAAGGAGCCTTGGAGAAAGGCCCTGAGCGACACCAGCCCTGGGAGGAGGAAGCTGGAGGGAGTTTCAGCCCCAGAATAAAGCTCTGGGCCATGGCTGCACAGCCATGAACTGCCCAGAGCAAAAGGGACACGGTGAGCCAGGCACTGGAAGACAATTTTCAATCAACCCCCCATAATGAGGAGTATTTTTCATTTCACTTAAAAACCAAACTTCATCATTTGAATGCTGTTTCTCTTCAAAACACCAAATTCTTGTGGAGCAGTTGGTGCAGAGTTTGCTACTCATCTAAGAAGCATGTAAGCAGATCCAGGATTTCTTTATGCTGATGTAGAAACAGTATGATCAACAGACAACAGCCTTGCTGATTAAATATAGGCATTGCTGGACTGTCTTGGCCTCCAGTGATACATCTGCAAAGTGCTTGATTTAATATGCAGTTCATAGCTAATTATTATCCTGTCAATATGGTGATAGTTTCCTAAAAGTCTCAGGCCATTTACATGTGATGGAGTAACACAAATAGCAAGGCTTTATTGTAAATACACTTCAAATGATGATTTCAAGGAGATTAATTTCTCCTAAATGGTCTACCAGGAAAAAAAGCATGTTGCCACACATTAATTTGGTTACCTACTACACATACATTTTTCATGAGTACAGTAACAGATTACACTTAAGCTGGACTCATTTTACCCTGCATTTCTACAGACTGCCACCGGATTAAAATATTTTTGGATAACTTTCCATTCATTAGTTACAGTATCTCCTTCTAAGAATTAGCATTTTAGAAAGCTTGCCACCAGGCTTATGCTTTTCCTCCAAACATTTCTTCCTCTTTTTCTTGTTAATGTTTTTCTCTATAACTGCTCCAGCTATTTTTGCCTATTTGCCTCTCACAGCAGAGGATCAAGCTGTACATGTCTGGTTCTTCCCAATCACCAGCATCCTCTACCAAAGGTGCCAAATTTCCTGTGCCAAACTTCCACACCTGTGCTACACCAAGTCTTTGATAGCCAGACTCAATCATGTCAAATCAGCCACTACTCACAGCCATGACTTCAGAAAATACAGACACACATATTTAACCCAATCCCTTTGGCTACCAGCTAAGCCATGCAAGACAGATAAAGGGGAGGTTTTACAGGAAAGTAAACAGGCTGTAGTGATGCATTTCTATCACATCTGAAGTAGATGATTACAGTTCTTCCCTAACAGACACTACTACAACCAGTAATTCAGCTGACTCAAAAACCCTGTGGACATTTTAAAAGTCAAAATAAAATTCATCTAAGTTACCCTTTAAAAGCAAGCTGCGAGTTTGTTTTGGTTTTTTTTTTCCTTTTCCCCTCAGAACAACACACTGAAATTAACTGAGTGAAGCAAATGCTGCTTCTTTTCAGCAGAACAGCTCCTGCCAGCCGGCGGTCAAAGCCATTCCTCTCAGCAGAGGCTGGGTTATTAATAGCACCCAAACTGATGTAGGTCAGGAGATGTTTCTCATTAAGGAAAAGGGCTCTTGCCAAGTAGCTTAAGCCTGAAATACAAGGCTGTCTCATAAACAAATGTACAATGCCTGGTGGAAATGGAAATGGAGGGAGGAATAAGCTGTGTGGGAAGAGCTCCACCTCAATGCCCATTTTCTAGGCACAGGTCTGCGCTGGTGGGGCCCGTCTGCCACAGGTCTGTGCCAGGTCTGTTCTCCAGGGTCACAGCAGCACACTGTTACCTGTGCTTTTTGGGGCTGCACATTATAATCACCCTGTGACATTTTTCATGGAATCCATTATGTGTTTTACTCTTGGATATTATTCTTCTGGTGGAGCACAGGAAACTTACCAAGGGGTTACCTATTGGATCATGGTCTGAAAGCCACCAAATTAGCATGCAATAGGAAAAGAAAACCATTTCAAAACATGGCACCTACTCTGATTAGGTTAGTAACACTGGGGGTACAAAATAATCCTCTTTTCAGTCAAACTCCAACATGCAATCTCAGTGCAAGAGGATAAAAAATGAAAAAAAAAATTGCAAATTTGTGCCTTTTAAATGTTCTCCTGAGAAGTAAAAAGAAATTGAACCAGCTGATCACAATTTGGGAGGATGGTTACTGGTGCCCACCATCCCAAATCTTGAATCTTTCAGGACACCATTTACTGGGAAAAAAATAAAAAAGTTCCCTCATACCATAAAATGACAATATTTTGAAGTGTGTTGGATGTGGAGGAGATGCAGCATGGAGAGAACAGGTCAGTTCTTTCCTCTCTATGCAGTAGCAGAAATCAAAACCCTTTCACCACCTGGGCTTCCCAACTGATCCACCAAAAGACAATAAAGCCCAATTTTTAGTGATTAAATACTGGAAGATTTTTAATGAAGTTCATGCCGAAGAGTTTCATTTCTACGTGCATTTCTGTGTTACACCATTTAAAACTCACCAAAGCCTGCACTTCGGTTTGCTAAGCTGGAGTAGGCATTCCCACTTGGAGAAGAGGTGGCAGGGCTGGACAGGGGGCTGTATGATGATGGATCAGCTGGGTAGGTGTGACTTGTTCCAATGCCAAAGGGAGACGATTGAGCCTTGCCAGACTGAGATGGAATTTGCTGAGGAATAAAGCGTAAAAGAAGGAAGAAGTTTTATTGCTGGGGAACAGCACAGCAGAATCACTTTTTACAACATAAAGCAAAGACTAAATAAACTCTGTGGATGCCAACAGGCACGTTTCTCCAGTCTCAGCCACATTTCATTTCTGTTCAAGCCAGCTTACTGCTGCAGAAGGAATACAACAGACATAAACCAACACTTACAGCTCTCCTGCTGATTAGCTCACATGCACTCTGTGTCAGAGCAATTCGGAAAACCAGGATTTTCTTCACCACTATTACGAGGATTAATCTCAAACTCAATAGGTATGAAGAATTCATCTTTATTTTCCAGGTGTATTGATTTTGCAGTGCCACAGTAAAATCAGTTATCTGAATGCCTTGCAGGTCTCAGATGAGCAGAGTCTCCAGTGCTTGGGACTAAATGGCCAAAGAAGTTTCAAAGCTAATGAGCTGCTTTCTCTCCCTGCCTTTCAAGTACAGGCAGCAGTTATTCTGCCTTGTAAAAGGCTTGGAAGGGTGAATCACCAAGCCCTGGCAGAAGGGAAGAAACAATCTAACACTGCTTTAACTGAGCAGCTGAGTTAATTCAAAGGTACTTGCTGTCATTTCACCTACATAATGGTTCTGCCACAGGATCTCCCAGAATGTTACACAAATGATTAAACACTGCAAAGGCTGCTTTGAGACATGTACAACTGGTACACTGAGACATAAGGGAGTGAAGTGTTCCATCCAAAGTCATGTGCTAATGTATGGTGCACAGACAGAATCTGATTATAAACCATCTCCCACATTATGAGTAAGTCCAGCAGTCCCAAGAAAAAACCCACTGCCTAACCAACCCCAGAAACAGAAATTGAAGGTGATTATGTCTCTGGATACCTGTAATGATGTGCACTGTTACTGACAATCAGTGCACACAAAGGAAGCTGTTCTTCCCTGGAAGAGAGGGACAGGGAGCAGAATGAAGCCCCCACAATCCAAGGGGAAAAGGTCAATGACCTGCTACAGCACCCAGACACACACAGGTCCATGGGTTGGGCAGGATCCACTCAAGAGCACTGAGGCAGCTGATAAAAGTGTTCACTGAGCCACTTCCCAGCATTTCTCAGCAGGAAAAGCTCCTTCACCAAAAGAGCTGTCAAGAACAGGAAGAGGCTGCCCAAGGAAGAGACTGAGTCACCATCCCTGGAGGTGTTTAAAAGATGTATAAATGTGCACTTGCAGTGGGGTTTGGGTCAGTGCATCCACTATCATCTCAATCCCTACCCTCCCAAACCAAGAGCAGTCACCCACGGGGCAGCTGCTCACACTGTCACAGCCTCACCCCAGCCACCAATTAGTTACATAAATGGGTTTACTAACATTTGTAAAAAGTAGAGAGTGTGCACATCTTTACTGACAGTGAAAATGCAGCCCTTGGAATCAGTACCTGTCCTGGGAAAGGCGGGCGATTCCCTGTCCAGGCCACCTGGCCCTGGTTGAGCTGCCGGGATATCTGTGTCAGGTTCTGGCCTGTCGAGGAGGAAGACTGGATATCGTTGACACCAGGCACATGCACCACAGATGAGCTAAGGGTTCAGAACAGACAGAGCCTCATTTGTAGGGCGTGTTCTCAATGCACAAATTGTATCCCAGATAAAGAAATACTGACAATACATTAAAACTAATTGTTAAATCTGTCTCGATGAGAAAAATGGCTGAAAACCATCACAAAACTATGAAACATTCTAAATGTCAGTCCTAATAGACACAGCAGGCAAAATTATTTTGAATTACACTTCAGTAATCTCTTGGAAAGGCCTTCTAAGAATAAAAACAGTCTCACACATGGTGCATACACACTTAGCCCCACACCAGTTTAACACTTAATGCATTAAAAATCCAGCTTGCAGAGAGTATTCAAGCAGGTACTTCATCACAAATTTGTGCCTAAAGTCAACAGTATTTAAGCATTTGCTTAAATGCCATTCTAAATGAAGATGGGCACAAAATATGATACTTATAAGCACTTCCTTATTTGTTTCCTGCCTGGGAAATGAAGAATTATGTGCTACATATTAAAAAGAAGGGCTTTTAGTTCCTTTTTTCACTGACTCATAAAAGAACAGCCAGTTGTAGATGCAGGCAAAAGAATAATTAAGACAGAAAGTTAAACTCATGTAGTAACTTTGGAACACTAATAATAATAAAAAATAGTATTTTTAAGGAACTTTTTAATATGTTAGCTGTTTTCTACTTACTGAATTTCATCACAGAGAAATACCCAGAAATTCCTAATTATAAGAAAAAATTTATGAAGGAACTGCTCCACTTCACCATTTTATTCTCATGGAAGTCTACACAACCACACATTGTGACTGTACTTTTTTTTATAAAACCATATTTTTTACATGTCACATATAAATGAATAGAAATGAAAACAGCACACAAAACCACTTTTGTGGATCCACTGAAACAGCTTGTTCTTTTCTCCAATCCCTTCCCTATTGTTTATTTTCACAATCTTACAGAGAGACAAGAGAGCAGATTGGGAAAAGAAGTAAACAATGCTGAGCAGAGAGAAAGCAGGAATCTGAATCCTTGGAAAAGGCTGACAGAATCCCTCCCAGAGTGTAGGCAAAACGTGGCAGGCATTTGAATATGGGAATTGTTATTCTGGATTTCTTACTGCCTAAAAGCAAAGTGTATGTTTAGAAATTCTTTGTAGAGCTTTCTATTTTTTAAAAAATCTGTTTTATTTTTATTTTATGCTATCAAAGAGTCTTCAAGGAGGAAATGTAGACCAGAAAGTCCACTTAAATCTGGCGGGAGCACACAGCAGCTGCTGGGGAGGGCTGGCCCTACTGCCAACACCTTCTCAGCTGGACTGGCTCATCTAAGGAGCTCGGACTGTATCTGGAGCTGTACTTTGAAAGGAGGATTCTGCAAAGCAGTGCCTAGAGGCTGCCCAGGCTGTGACTGAATGGGCCAGGCTGGAGACTGTACAGAGGACAGTTCACTGAGAGGGGAAGTGCTGACAGAAATGCAAGCCATTACTTGATGTAACAGAATAGCAGTAGGAAAAGAGCTATAGTTAAACACCAGGAATTAGCAAAGGAAATGAACAGAACACAAGGCAAACCCCCCAAAGGCAAGTCAGTCACCCAGTAATACACAATATCCAATTAAAAGACATTTTAATTTACTGTCATGTCTCCCCAAGTTATACTTGGTTTTAATTTGACAATTTTTGAAAACACACTCACATGGATCTTATTTCTCCTCACTGAGATTATTAGCAATTACAACTTTAAGAGCACATTGGTTTAAATAAAATCAGTGTTTGCCAATGTCTTCTGTCAGAACTGTCAGGTTCTGAGTGGCTGTTCCTTCATTTTAACAGCCTTGGCTGGTTTGAACAGGAGAATGAAACTCCAGTAAGACAATGGTGATATCACAAGGCACTAAGGTAAATATGATTGCTGCTATCACTCTCCAAAAGCAACTGGAACCTGTATTGTCTGCTGGTAGGCAATGACATGCACTTAGAATAACTCAAAATTGCCTTGGAACATGCCAGACCACCACATCATGTGTATTTGGAAGCTGCCTTAGAAGAGTATTGATGCCCCTATTCCAGTCCTCCCCTGGACTGTGGAGGCAGCATCCCTCTGTTCCCTTTGACACCCACATCAGTGCCCTTCAAGGCAGCCTGCAGAAGTACTAACAGCTGAAACTGCAAAACAAATCTTTGCACCTTCCTAGCTTGGTTGAATGTTCCTCAGATCTCTGACCCTGTCCTGTCACATCTCTCAGAGTTATTTCCCTTCAGAACTTGTTGCTGCTTCTTAGCATTTTTCAATTACAATATCACAGCAGAAAGTACCCACTTACCAGCCAATACTTTTTTTAAGAGATACCCAAATCATCTCAGCTTCTAAACCCAGTGTAAGTGCTGAAACATCACCAGCAGTGAAGTGTACACAAAGAAAAATTCATTCATGTAAAGAAAGCTCTTGCACCTTGGGCTGGTTTCGCTTCCACCACACTAAAGGGGGACAGTCCCATCCCCACCTCAGACAAACTGATAAATTCAGGATCTGCACTAAATACCTGAAAGTCTTTCCCGAGTGTCCTGGCTGAAATGGGCTTCCCTGTGAGTAAAGCTGCTGGTTTCCTGCTGTGGATGCAGAGGCCATCATTTTTTTATCTGCTACAAGAGAGAAACAAATCAGAGAAAAAGAATTAATCTAAGGGACGAGATAATGACGGACAAATTACTTAAAGACAATTGCAATGTTTTCTTCCCTTCTTCAAGCTTCATGAAGAAGCCCTGTGGAACACAGCAGGAAGGACACAAAATGACAATTCAGTGTGAAACCAGAGGCACAATAGCTGGTTGGTGTCTCCTCCATGCTCTCCCCACGGGCTGTGCCTTGTTAATGCCATTGTTTGCATGGAACGTTGTGCTGGTTGTGCCCTCTGGTCACACAGCCCAGACCTGCTGGAAGCTGCTCCTGGACAGAGCTGAGCTCCAGCGAGGTGGGGAGTGAGGGGTGCCCCAGGCACAGATTGGAGAGGGGAACAAAGCTTTTCTGGAAGAAATGTGTGAGGGTGTGCCCAGGGGGATGGAGGGATGGCACGTGAAACAAGCCTGGTCCGAAGAGGGTGCGATGCACCTGCAGCTCTGTGGCTCAGGTGAGGGTACAATTCTGGCACCAGGAGAAGTCCTCCAGCCCCACTGCTGGTAGCACAGACTCTGCACTGAGGTGGCAGCTGAGGGCCCCCACCCTGCTGGGTTCAAGAACCCAAGGAAGGGTGTCCAAGAGCTCTCTCCTAAGCAGCTGACAATCTGCTTCCCAGGACAGCCCAAGCAGCACTCAGCCTGGTGGCATTGCCTGCTCATCTCAGGGTGATAACCTGCAGCCACACCTGCATCACAGGCACTTTGCTTCTGAGAGTCACCAGACCTGCACACCCGAGCTGTGGCAAGGCAAAACACAGCTCTGCTGGGGGATTTTCTGTCCTCATGTGGCTTGGGGGAGCCATGAAATGGGCTGGAAGCACCCCAGAGGGGTGGAAGACAAATGAGCGTAGTGAATAACTTGCACAAAGAGATGCCATTAACTTTGATAGTTTACCCTTAATGTGGCAACTGGAGATCAACCTCTAATGGAATGAAATGAGATTGGGTGAACAGCACCATTTGGTCCCTTAATTTAATTTTCTGGTACTGGATTATTCCAAAGCCCAGGGAAATCTCACTGCTACTTGTCTTAAAATAATTTACAGGTCTGCTACACCACCCTTTTTTCACTTTCTCCATCTCCCTTCCAAGTGCAAAACACCCTGCAACTCTCTGATGGTTTTGCAACAATTTATTGCCATGTACCTGACAGCCCTAGAAATCAGGTCTGCCCCCTCATTTTCCCCTTTGCTCTTTTCAGATTCCCACTCATTTCACAAGATGCTCTCTCGGACAAAGGCCCACTCATCTCACAAGTAACAAGTATTTTTTAGGTGTTCACATTTTTTTTTAGCTTCCCCTAGCTCTTAGAGACCTCCTGAGTGTGACTCACTAAAGGCCTCCAACACACACCAGCTCTTCTCAGTTACCTAAGTTGTTCTTACATTATGTTCTAACAAGAACCTAAGCTTGCCTCTCAAAAGAAGAAAGTCACCTCAAATTCCCTCACAGGAGCTTTGAAGAAGGAGTGTGGATGCCTCTGATGCAAGCTGGAATTGCTTGTCCCCTGTAATGCAGAAATTTGCAGAAATTCCTCCCTGGCTACCAACTGCCCAGCACAGAGGCCAAGGCTGGGCTGCAAAATTCATATTAAAAAAAAAAAAAACCAACTGGGAGAAATGGGGACAAGTGTAGAGAAGACTGTGTATATACTAGGAAGAATTGAGAATGGGTTGGCTTATCTTTGAGAAGAAGGACAGATGAATTTGTCTTTTTCTGCAGTAATGTCATTCTTGCATGAGATGCCCCATTTTCTAAGGCCACGCTTTGCAGGGATACCAAACTCTCAGGGCTGGAAGAGACTGAGCCAAAATCCTGCGGGTGCTTTAGATATTTGAGAACAACTCACCAGAAAAATTGAGAGTGCCCCAAATGAACTGGAATTCCTCAAGTGCAGCAGAGTTCCCATGGCAGCTACCAGGGTCTGTGGCACAGGATGAGGCCAAGACAAAGGGAACAGCTAAACTAATAGCAAGCAGCTAATTCTCCTTCCTGAGTTACCCTGAATGCTCTTTAGCCTCTGAATCTGGCCCACATCTCTTCCAGCTGTATTTCTACTCAGGATTTTTCACACAATTCTCTGCTCTCATCTTTGGTACAGCACTGGTTTTTTGGGGTTTTTTTTTGTGAATTTTACTTGTTTCTCTCTAAACTCTACCACTGTACTGGTCAATGATGTCCTTCCCCCAGCAGGACCAGGATTTCCAACGTTTCTGCCTCTTGACTGAATCTCTGAGAACTGCATCATCCTGTGCTCAAATCACTTGCATGAACTGGTAAAGCCAGGCTTTCTCTCTCAACTTTTTGGGTTTTAATTAAGTGTGGCCACTACATGCAATTATAGCAGCAATCTCCCTGTGTCAGCCCATGTTCTTACAGAATGAGATCAGGTATCAACATAACCCAAATGTCTGGCAGGCAGCACACAGGCTTGTCAATATTGGTTTTGGACAGGGTACCTCATCCCTAACTGGGAACCATCCTTTATCATTCACAGGAGACCTTGATCACAGCTCCCATGAGAAATTCAGAGAGGGAGAATGTCCCAAAAAAAGCACAGCCTGTAAATTGATAAGAATGAAAAGAGAAATGGCATTTCCAAGAACATAACCCCTCAGCTACCTCACAGCTTGCAACACCCTTAACCCTAACCCCTCCCCACAAACAGCTGAGAGCTGCCTGAAAAAGAGCCAGGAAGGCAGCCAAAAAGCAAGATGTTCTTGCTTGAAAAAACATATTCTGGTGTTTAGGGTTGGAGTCTTGCTACCTTCTAATGGACTCCTTTTATGGCCTCAGATGTTGACTCCACTGTTCAAGTAAACAGACAAGGATGAACAGGAACAGCAGAGAATTCCTAGCAACAGGAGGACAGAGTATCAAGTATATATTGCAGTTACAGTGTCCTCTCCAATTGAAAAAGCCAATCCAGACATAAGCAACCAACAGTGAGGTCACCTTCCAACACCCCTGGAGTCAAACCCAGTGGGTCATTTCCTCCCTGCACTGCATGACACTTGCACATTGATTTATTTAAAACAAATGTAAAAATTCCTCTTTTTCAGTGAGGACAGTTAAGAACAATAAACAATCAGTGAGCTCTTCCACAAGCCATGGCATTAAGGAGCCTGGTTTCCTACAGATGTATTTCAGATGATCCCTTCAGCTGCCAGTCTTAGTGGTTTCTGTCTGTTAGGGCAACAGGCAGCACAGGCTGGGGCTACTTTGAGACAGCTCCATCTCTCTGACTGACAAGTTGGCTCTTAGAACAGGGCTGGGAAAATCCTTTGGTGAGGGCATCAGTACAGACTCTGTCCTCACAGTAATTTCCAAGGAATATAGAATAACATATTGTTTCTGAGACTCCTGTCACTCTTAGAAGAACTTGCTAACAAGTCTAAAAATTTGTGGGAAAAAAGCAAGGACTCCTCAGAACCAGGTAACGTGACTGGAGTTGCCTCAACTGACCAGAGAACAAATATATTGTTGGTAGCATATGACTCAGAAAGCATCTTTACAAAAGCTGGTAATTTGATAAAAAACTGCAGCCTATCTTAAGACTATACAGTAACTTTCTTGTCTTTAGAGAAATATGACCCTATTTAGAGAAATAAATTTACATATACTGTTTAAGAAAGAAAATATACGCTTAGAAATGCAGTGTTCTGCTCACTATATTTAAGATCTAGGAGCATTGACTAAGGTGTCCCTGTGAAATGAAAAGAGATTCAAAACCAGGCAGCTCTGGTGACACAAAAGCCATCCTTCCCTCTGAATTTACTCCTGTCATCTTTAGGGGAAACACCAACTAATGACACATCCTAGGAAGTGTCCCAAAGACTGATGCTGCTTAGAAAATTCTCTGCCACAAAGCAGTTTCTCTTCATTCTCTTGAAGCTGTGCTCTACATCATGTAACCAAGCTTAACACAGAATTATAAATTAAACATCAGGGACATTCACTTACAAGCAGTTATCCCAGCAAACATCTCAGCAAATCTAGGATCTCTCTCTTGGGAGAAGATAGCATCAGGCTTTTCCACAGACTTTCCACCCTCATGAACATTAGCTGGTATACTTGGAACAGGCACCTGGGGAGATACAAAGAGGAAAGTAAATCCCTCTACTGTATTTGACAAAAAGGGATTCAGGGATAGTCACAATGTACTTTTAGTTTTGCTGAAATCTGCTGTTGTTTTACATCAGATTTTTTTGCATCAGAGGCACAAAAAGAAAAATCTGAGAAATTTCACCTGAGATAAGTCATAGGATGACAGCCCATCTCTTTGATGTACTTCGAGTTCTGCTTGCTGCTGCTGAAGTTGTCTGCAAGGGAGACAAAATGACTCTCTTACAAAAAACAATTAAGATACAAAAAGGAATTGTCATGGTCTCTATTTTACACTCCCAGTGAAACATATCTCAGATGATTTACCAAATCCTTTCCTGTGAGATCCATCTGTTTTTACAGCTTTTCATTGAGAAAACCTGCACCACAGGAATGCAACAGGGCTCAGGAAAAATTCTGCTGTGATAGCACAGAAGTGTAGGTGGGCAAATAATGGAGGATGGAACATAACCTCTTTATAAAGGACTTAAAAATTCACTATTCTTAATTCATTGTCTTCCTCATGTTGATGATGAACACACCCGACCTCCACTCTGATTCTGCTGAAGGGAACAGTAAGCTTGCTCTCCAGGAAGATACCTAATGACAGAACACCTCAGCAGCTGGAAAGTTATCCAGATGTTTTGCACCTCTGATTAACAGTCACTTTCTGTTGCTTGGTCACAACAAGCAAGAGAACTTCTGGCTTGGAGATGCTTGGGTAGAACACTGATATTTGTGGGGCTCTTGGCTCAGTTAGCAAAGAAGATATAAACCCCCACAATTATGCCAGAGCTCAGAGATTAGGATAGGATTGGAGTTGAACTGACAAAATACTTGGATTTGATACTTGTAAATGATCCTTGACAGTGCTCACAGTTTGTGTATGTTTCTGGCTTCTTTCTGAAGGAAAAATCACCCAGAAAATGGGAATTACACACCATGTGTGTGTTTCCCCAAAGAGATGATACTTGGACAGGCAGGAATAGATGAGATTTTGCAGAACAGCAAGATCATAGATTTGAAACTCTGGAAAACTACAACGTATTTTTAGCCACAGACTTAAATTTTAGATATTCATCCAAATCTTCTTTTAAATTTTGAAACAGATTTAAATGCCAAGGGACTGAGAGACAAACTTGCAGACAAAGTCAAATGACAAATTAGACACAAACTGGTGGAAATGTGAGGAATCACTAAAACAAGCTACTGAAGCAAGTAACAGATTTTGCTATCCCTTGAAGCTTTTCAAGAAAAACTTTGGTCTGTTTTTATGCTCCATAGCAAAAATCTGTCTCCTGCAACAAACAGCAGGTTGGAGTAAGCGGCCAAAAGCCTTTTGCAAGACTTAAGGTGTGAGAACACATAATACAGGGAATAACTTTTGTCCTAGCAGTAACATGCAAAAAAAGGCAGCCCCCCTGCCATTAGAGAGCCGTGGATTTTCCCTATTATTTTAGTGAACAGAAAATTCCTAAAAATTACCTCTGGAATGCAAAGACATTCTTTGTTCCCAAGTATAAAATGCGAACTTTTCCAACAAAAACTACGGGAGGCAATTTAATGGTGGGGAATCTATGGGGAAGTGTCTAAATACCACCCCGTGGACAATAAACACCCATTAAATCCCGTTGTTAACGTGAAAGCTAATTACACTGTTCCATTTGTTTTTATTACCACCGACTTGGTGCGTGTGTCAATAAACAGCACATTAGGTTCTCCTCTATTCCTTATAAAGAATGTTTTCTTGATTCAGCCATATCCATACAGATGAGCCAAACCAAACAGCACACTCACTCCTTATTTGTTTTGCAGGCACTTCTCTAACTTAGTGCTCCTTTGCCCCTCTCTATCTTTCATCTCTAATACTCATTAAGCTGCGGTACAATATAAACACCACATTGTGTTAACAAAACCTCCCAAAATCCATTTCCTACAAAATCCAAATAGTTGCGTGTATCTTCACTGAACTCTGTGCAAACTATGCTGCACTTAATTAAGATCGAAACGCTAAGCCAGGGTAGCATCTTCTGTTGTTGGCTGCTACTGCATAAATGGTTTAAATGGTGCTTGAAACCTGAAAGAAACTGTGCAGCAATTCATGGAGCAGCTGACCAGGGAGAGCTCAGTGCTGCTGCTGTGGCTGCTTCAGACCCTGCCATCTCACCAGCCAACACAGGAAGGTCCCTTCAGTCACCCAACTGCTGCACAGCAAAAATGAAACAGAAAATGGGATTATCATCCGTTTAGGCAAAACTCAAAGTTGCCTTCTAGCTCTGAACTCAAAAATTGTCCTTGGTTTCATTTTCAGTTTCAGGGGTTCAAGGAGTAAATGAACAATTTCTTGGCTCTACAGGATACCCAACACAGCAAGTGAGGCATTGTCTGGGTCAGCAGTGGATTCTGTCTGTACTGACCCACAGGTTCAGTATGATACTGGGAAAGATCTTGGCTTGGACAAGGAATGGTTCAGCTAATCTGAAGGCTTGGATAGTTAGCTCAAATTTACTTTAGTAAATACACATGGAGGAAAAAGGAAGATAGAGAGGAAGTTCTTCTTACATTCAAGAGGCTGTTAAGCTTTCTATGAAAACTGAAGTCACTGGTTCCCTTTCCAGTCATCAGAGTAAACAAAAAATGATCTGAACTTTAAAATTAACAGGCTCTTTGGTGGGAGAGAAACAACAGTACTGCATCCCTACCAAGCTATTTTTATGCAATACAGGCACACGTGCTTCCTGTGTCTGGTTTGGACAAAAGCAGAGCAGTAAAAGCTTTGGGGCCGTGGTAGTGAAATCCTCTTTCAGAAATTCTCAGTATCTCCCTCTTTTAGGCTAGAGCTTCAACCCAGCCCTGCAAAAGGGTCTGTCTAACACCAGCATCAGACAGACCACAGATGACATGGGAGCATGAGAAAGTCTTTACCACCACTACCACCAACTGGAATTTTATCAGGATAGTTAATCTCTTCAGTGTTTTGGCCCAGGAGAATCCAGAGCAGAAAGCATCTCTCCCACAGGCTGATTCATGCAGCAGGCTGCTTCCAGCAGTGACCTGTGCCAGCTCCCTCCAACACAAAAAGTCTCGAGACTCAGGACAACCACAGGACTCATAAATTCACACAGTGCAGCACAGGATTTGCAGCTTCCAAAAATGAAACATCAGATATTCCACACAAGTCAGAAAAATACCTCTCTTCTTCATTTTGATGTATATACATATAAATACATACACATATAAGACCTTTATATAATGTTGTCACCACAACATTATTTTATTCAAACATGGTTCTATCTGTGTAATAAGTAAACACTGATAACAATTATTTTTTTCTCTTTGGAAATGAAACAGTCCCAACTACACAGGAAGACGTGGTCAAACAGGGGACTCTTCTTTTCAGCCCAACACAGCACAAAAGTGAAATGCTAAATGCTTCATTTCTTCAGGAAGTTTCTCTTGGATGACTACACCCAAGTGAAACTGAGAGAAGTTTTCTTTTCTTTTTTTTTTTCTTTTGCTAAGAACTAAGTGAACATTTGAACCTAACGTTTCCTTATCCTTCTGTACAGCAAGTTTAGATATTTGACTGTTAGAAGCTCCAAAGGAGTATCTTTATTTTAAAAAAGAAAAAAAAAAAAAGAAACAGAACAACTAAACCAAGTCAACAAATAACAGTAAAAATCAATGAATCCCTCCACAACTGGAATCATCACTGCCCTCTACAGTCTTTTGGGAAAATGCTGTTCACTGACCAACCTGAGCTATTCCATTAACAGATGCACACAGTGGCTTTAAACTATCCTCAGTTAAATCTGATTTAAACCCAGATTTTTTGGCAACATTGCCTTTACAATTCCATGATGAATTTTTAACTACTTCAAGCCTGTTTTTTACAGGGATGCCTAGGTCACCACAGTGATAGGCAGATCAAATCTGTTTCTGTGCCTTCAGCTGGGCAGAGCAAGGCATCCCTGCCTGGTCTCCATGAGAAGCACCTTGCTGGACCCAGAGCACTTTCCAGGATGGCCACATATACCAGGGCTGCTGCCAAACCACCAGCAGCAGCTTAATGAGGAGTTGGAAATCACCAGCTAAACCATGACGTACAACTCTTCATGGCAGCTAGGAAATCAAAAGTCAAAACATGACCCCAAACGTGGGAGAAAAAAACCCAAAAAAACAGAAACAGGCAGGAACTGCAGTACTTTACAGTAAGTCCTCTTTGGAAATCTGAGAACTGGGAGAGAGTAAGGGGAAAAACAAAAACAGACTGAAGAATGTATTCTTTCTACTATTCAAAAGCAGGAGTATAATGGGCTGTATCTTGCCCATTTCAGAACATTTTCAACATGACAGGAAAGAGGGAACATCCTCTGTCAAAGTAGCAGCAGGCAACTTCCATATTAGGTCAGCATTTCTGGGTTGCTATTCAAACCTAGCAAGAGAGATGGAAGCAGAGCCAGGAGCTGGCACAGTCCTGTTCATCACAGTGGTGCCAAGCTGAACTGTACAGTGCAGGCTCAGGAAAAAAGCATTCCCAGAGTCAACACAACATAAGCCTCCAGCCCCACTTTTTCATCCGTGGCCTCTTGGGAACAAAGCACAATTAAGCCAGCCTGGGACAAACCTCAGAAGATGTTTTTTACTTTGTAGGCCTGTTTTTGTATATACAAATTATTTGGAGAAGTATTTTGGGACAGCAGAAATGTGGAAATTGCTATTTTGATGCACAGTGCAGACAAGCTGTCTGATTTGAAGACACATTTGCCTGTTTTCAATGAGCTTAACTATTCGGTTTAAGCCCAACATTTTGGGCAAGCAGGAAAAAAAAAAACCAAAAGAGGAAAACAATTGTGCTGCTGGGTCTCATGTAAGTGAATGCACTGCCCTTCCAGGTATGTGCCATGTCCAAAGAAGCAAGACAAGGAATGCCCAGAGGCAGTTCCAAACTCCAATGCCAAAGCCCCAGGGGTTTGGTTTCGCAGTGGAGCTCTCAGCAGGCACCTCCAGCAGCAGACTGCTCATTCAGCACTTCTGATACGTGGTCTAACAGGCTGAGATCTCAAACCCAGTAATTTCCTCTCAGCTAAAGACCTGGCAAAAAATATCTCTGGTCAGACCAGAAGCAGATTTAGTTTTAAGAATAGATTAAGTTTATATTGAATGAAGAAACATTTATTAAAAAAACCTCACAATATAAAGCAATGAAGGGCAGATTAGGTTCTGCAGTTACTGGCTGAGAACTCAGCAGGTTCCAAGAGCATTTCTGCTCAGTCCACAGAGATCAACCTCCACCATACTCTGAGTGTGACCTCCTCCTAAGAGGCCAAATGAAAGATTTTTGAAAATATTAATTCCAAGACAGGATGATTTCATTTCCCTCTTAAGATAAGGAGTTGGATCACTCCCATACTTGGGGATATTCTATCAAATCTAAACTATCAGGATCCCTTCCCAATCAAATCTATTAGGAAATAATTCTGCCAGCTTTGTTAGGTCATAAGAGTAGACACAGGTCCAGCAGAAGAGCCCAGAACTACAGAATGGTGTGATCACAATGAACATGGACATGGAATTTTCTTTTGGCTCAGGAGTCAGGCTAACCTTCCTCCAGTATCAGGACAGCTGCTGTGCTGCTGGAAGCTCTGCATTAGTTCAAGGCAGCCTGGACTGAGATCAATGGCCTTGTCTAATGACATAACAGATAAGTGACGTTTCCCCCTAGTGCAGCCAGGCCCTGGAAGCATCACAGGATAATGACACAGAGAAACAGCTACACTGGGAGATCCCCTGATGCAGCAAAACCCTGTTACAGCCTGCACTGCTACAGAGAAATGAAAGGTATCTGTTAAAAAACTGGGATGTGCTTTACAGGGAAAAAGAACAGTTACAATTCCTTCAAAACCAATGAGGTGAGCACCCAGAAAGGCACATACTTTACATTAGTGTTGGTGCAGATGATGTATTCAATCTCATCAGAATAAGGGTTCTGAAATGTGAAGCTGCTGGTTCTGATCAGCATCCACTCCCGGTTTTTGGTGCGGAAACGATACATCACAGACAGGACCTGACCTTTCAGTTTCACCACCTGCAAAGCCATTTGGAAAGGTTAATAACAGGAGATTGCTATCTGCTGTGCAAATGAACAGTCAACAGCAGCAACTGGTGCATTTTAAACTTGGATCCCAGAAAGCTACGGACACAGCAGAGGAATTTTTAATTTGGAGAGAATACACAGAATCTTATCCATGTTTACAGTTATCTCCTTCAGAATGAAATCCTCATGCTTTGTCATATAAAATGCCAACTTCCAGCCTGCTTATAGAAAGAATACAGACTGAGGACAATCATTAGGTTGTGCTGTTATCCCAACACAGAAACTGTAAGAATGTCTTCATATGAAACACTTATTGAGAGATTGACAGAAACCAAACTGAGGATCTTTTAAATGTTTATATGTAAACCATAAACCAATCACTGCAGCTAAACAAAAGCCTACAAGAAAAGCCATTTTGAGGTTGACTGCTTTTCTGCTTGGACACCCAGCTATACAATTAATCTATGTGACAAACCAGCATCAAAATTTAGGACAATGCTTAAACACAATGGTGTTTCTTTTTTGGTTTTTTAGAAACCGTCAGGGGTTGCTTCCCCCTCACCCCAAACATATTAAAAGACTCTCTAGGATGGCAAATTGCTAACAAGAAACACTGGCTTTGAGAAGAAAAAAGAGTGAGTCAGTGTTTGAATGGAGAGAACACCTATAAGCCACTGTCCATTTTAATATAAATTAGTATAAATTCTGTGCTTGCACAGGTTATTTGTTTGTAACTAAGAATTCTGGCTTTGGTAGCTGAAGTTTTGTTCAAGTCAACAGCTGGGCACCAAGTGAGGATTAAGAAGCAGCCAACTAAAGTACATTCAAAGCAATCTTCCCACACTGGTCCTGCAACTGCATTTCATGTGTTATCCAACATTTCTGTTATCCAGAAAACTTTCATGGTTTTAAGTCATTCAGCTGGCACTTACCTGGCCTATCTCTGTTTGTATTTTACAGCTTTTCCACCAGACTATCTCACAGGGTTGCCTCAAGGAAGGAAAGGGAAGGTCTACTGCAAATAAATGCCACATCTTGTGGATTCTTAATCATTAACATCTGGAATTTACTTTTTATTAGTTATCTGCAGCCCGTATTCTCTCAAAGCAGAAGTTTCACAATTTACCCTCTGTCTTTATTGACAAGCAATTAGATTAAGAAAAATGTTCCAATCTTGTTTTTTTTCAGAGGTTTGCGCTTCAAATTAATCAACTGGATATAGGACTAAATGGGAAGAATGCAAATAGAAGACAATACAAATAGAAGACTATACAAACAGAAGACAAAACAAGCTTTAGCAAAGCCCAGGGAAGTTCAAAATCCTACTCAAGTAAAAGACTTTTGGTTGGTTTTGTTGGGTTTTTTAAAATGCTTTCACAGGGTTTTTCTGAGCTCACTGAGCAACATTCTTTTACCAGCAATTTTCTACTACCACACCCAGGGTAGAAACTGGAGAGCTGGTGTAGAGTGTGCAATCTGAACAGTATCCTACTGGGTATCCAACAGCTGTATACTGGACCCTTTGATATTAACCTGTATTTGTTGGTCTTAGCCTTAAGACTATCTTATTCTGGCCTGATTTTTCCCACCCTGATGAATGAATTTATCTTCCCAAGGAAATAAAGCTCTGAGATAAATACTGGCAATTGACCAAAAATTGCAAAAGCCACCCTCCCTCCCTCCTCTGTCATGCACCAGCCTGGTTCTGATACTGTCAGCAAATCAGAAGTGTCAAGTTTTCAGGTTTTAGGAAAAAAAGAAAAAGGAGTTTATTTGAAATCACAGTTACCTTTTTAATTAAGAGATTTCTAAATCCGAACTAACAATAATAAAACAAACAGCAGTGATCTATTACCCTGAAACCCTGATTAAGCAAACAGTAATTCTGTAATAATATATCAAGTAGAGAGATTGCTGGTGGGAAAATTCTGAACTGTCTTAAGACAGAGCACACAAACAAACCAGCACAAAAAAAAAATCAAAGATAATGATTAAACTTTACTTTCTTATATTCTTGGGAAACAAAAACCACCTGGTGCAAAGCTTAATTGTTTACTTCAGTTTTTTACTGCATGATGGGAATAACAGCCCCAATCACATTGCTACTGTACTGAACAAAAATATGCCCAAGAAGGCATTGCCTACTAAGGAAACAACACAGTATTTTCATAGATTGGATGTAGATTGAGTGAGCAGGAACTTTCACTCCTAACTGCATTTTTTCCTGCTGTCTTTCTGTATGACCTTAAGCAAATCATGCCGGTCCTTGATCAGCAAATCATTTATTCACATGCCTGGCAGTGAGTGGTGACAGCAGAGTCCTAATTTCAGGGACACACTGGCAGGCTCCCACAACCTGATGTCCCTCCAGTGAACACAGGAGGCCCAAGTCATTAACTGCAATGTTCATTAGTCAGCCCTGCTGGGACCCAGGCAATCCCTGGATGGATTCACTGCACATGGATTTCTGACGGGCCATTATCCAGCAGCTCTCTGTCACTGTCTCCGGGACAGATGAGTGGAATCAATCATTTGGGCACTACTAAAGAACAGCATATGTGTTCTCACTGCTCCTGCACCCTGACAGCATCAGGCACCAGTTCAGGGAGCTGAACCAGCCCCAGGCTGGAAGTTCCATGCAAAAGGAATTGGTGCCTCAGCCTTCCCAGTGAGTCCATCCATGCCAGCACCAAGGCAGCAGGAAGGTGGGGAGGGCAGGCAGGAGAGAAGAGAGGAAGCAGGAGCTGACTCCTGGTTACAGGTCCCTATCAGGAGGATTCAGCTGCAGCATCACACCCCCAACCAGGGTGGGGCAGAGGAGATGTTCTGGGGGTTGTGACCTGTGTAAAGCATTGAACTCTCACAGCCTGTGAACCAACATCTTGAATTTAAAAAGGCTGCTGCTTGCACTTAGTCTGTGCAAGGGAACTGGAGGCACAGTTGAGCATAGGGCTGGTGGTTCCTGTTGAAGGGGAGATGGTGAGAAACACCATCAGGCAGACTGATATCTTACACTATCTCCAACACTTCTGCAGAGACCATAACCTCAGTTTCACAATCTGTTCCAAGGACACAGCATTTAGTTGTTTTTCCCCAAGAGGCTCTGTCTGTGCATGCCATGCCTGAACAAACAGTTGGATATACAAATTATTTAGAAGTCACTTCATATCAACATTTCACAGCTGAAAATACATCTCAGCATCCAACTCAAGATGGATCAACATAACTTCGTTGAGCTACTGGCTGTTGTTAGAAAATCTGGAACCACTTAGAGCCTCAGCAATTGATTAAACATCCTGTGCTGGGTGTTCTGGTACAGCAGGAAAGGCACTGAAAAGCCCAGCAATAAGGAGGCAGCTCAGGGAAAGCCCTGCTAATGCATGTCCCAGACCAAGCTAAACAGCAAGCCTGCAATGGAATAAATGTCACTGATTCAGCTGATGTAAATGTGGCCCATGGTGCAAAAAGAATCCAAACCAGTAACTCTTCCTGTATCTTGTATTTCTTTTGTTACTTCCCTGTACATTTCAATCTCTAATAAAGAAAAAGGGCCAAATGACATGTTGATGTAGTGTAACTCCAGTAAAGTACTAAATGAACTCCATGAAAAAGCAAATCATCTACGCCATCACAGAACTCAGTTACAAACAACCCAGTGTCACAAAAGGATGTAACTACTTCCAAATCAACACCCATCAATCATTGTGGTTACCATTTAACATAATGGAATCAATATAGGCATCTCCAAAACAGTTCACCCTGTGTAGCAAAAAAAATCCCAAAACCTAGATTTATTTCTGAAAATACTGTCAGCACATGCTGCAGTTTAAGCCATGATTTGTCATGCAGCTTAACTGACTGATAACTGAACAACAAATTGTTTCGTATCTTGACACTCCCTCTCCTGCATAACAGAAAAAAATACCTTGAACTATAAAATAAAAACTACTTCTGTGGTCAAAATAATAACAAAATAATAAAGTGTGGAACAAAAGAAGCAGGACACAGCACCTGTTGGAAACTCTCTCGCAAATGGCTTTGATCTTCAGGATGGCAGAATTCTAAAATATCTTTCCCCAGAAGATCCTAGAATAAAACATAAACCTATGTAAAAAACCCAAAGTACAACACAAATCCATGTGCAGACCTGCAAGTAATTCTTGCAAACACAAGATCTATCACATTTAACAGGATTACTCAGTTAATCAGGGATGAACCACACAAACAAGGTTTGTAGGCATCATGCCCCATGTTTTTACCAAAAAGTTTCAGTGATTTTCTACTACCTGTGAAATGGTATCTTGAAAACACTGACAGCTGCTACTACAGCTCATTTTATGGCACTAATTTTTGTAAAAACATTTCTTATAAAGCAATTCAAAATGAAAAAAATATGAATAATAAAATGATCAAGGAACTACTTTTGCCTCTAAATTGCAACTGTTGGGAGTTATCTGAGGGAGAGCTGTGGTTCATTTACTATTCTACTCAGTTCTGTACTAGCCTCCTGTTCAGAGGAGCAGATGTAAGCCTAAAGGAAAATAGATGCTGCAAATTATGTTTGCTTACTGTTCAAGAGATTGGCAGAATCAAAAGTCTAGAGGACTAAAACTCTCTCCAAGCACAGTTAACTTTCTATCACAGAAATGTCTTTACTGGAAAGCTGTGCAAGGTTCAGAGCACTCTACTGTTAGAATCTTAATCAGGTCTAAGGGTATAAAAAGATAACCCACACAGAGGCATGGACAGCAAAGGAAAACAAACAGCATTTCATCCACGATGTATGAATTATCAGCTACAAACACTCCACGTTTGCAAATGGGATTTGCTGCATTAGCTTGACCCATTCTCCACATTCCCAGTGGCCACAGACCTGGGGCTGGTAGCCAATGACACTGATGCACCTTGGGTCCACAAAGGTGATGACTCCATCCGAGTTGTGCCTGGACAGGAACTCCGTGGGGACCGACATGCCATTCATGTCCATGCACACGGGAGAGCTGGTCACCTAGGGACAAGCACAGACATCTAGGGCCAAATCTGACCCCACAGCTGAAGAGCAGAACCTGCTGGCAGCCTGCTAACAACTGAAGGAAGTAAAATAAAACAACAGCACAGATCAATGACAGAACAGCCTTTAGTCCAGCTTGCAGGGCAGATATCTCACCCCACGGCATCTATCAAGGCTTGACAGCACAGCAGAGAAACAAACACACCAGAAGCTCCCAAGAAGGGGGGATACAGTGAGGATCTAAGTCCAGTTGGATTCATCTCACTTTGCAGCACATCAGGCATCGTGGTTCCTATCTCTGTCAACCAAGAATGAATGACTTGCAGAGGACAATGCAGTCCACTCATTTTAGGATAGGAAACCAACCCATTGTCTGTAGACCTAACCAACAGGACTGCTCAGAACAAACACTCATGTTTCAGGTGATAGGAACCTCATCTGAAACACCTACAGAACCTGAACCAAGTCCTCCAGAGGCTGTGGTAGGGAATATCACACCAGCAAGCAGCTGCTCAAAATGAAAAATGCAGTCCTCTAAATATTTCACAAATCTCACCAGAGGTAACTATGTGTTTTCAGCTCTCTGCCTAAAATCTGTGCTATCAGGCCACTTCATATCCACTCTTTCACACTGGAGGTACAAAGGAGACCACTAGTTTTCTTACAACTCCCAGAGCTACCTCTGCAAACAATGCAAAAGGAGCAAAATCTCATCTTTTTGCTAACTTGGAACTGATTAGCCAGTTAACCAAACGCAAGATTCCAACCTGCTGTTACAGACCAAGAGCTTTTAATTTGTGCACCCTGACTCCTTCATGACTTAACCCACCACAGAGCTTCCTCCTGCCCTCCCTCACATACCACAATGGCTCCTCTCATGTAACAGATATTTTGACACTACTTGGAAATCATTTTTCTTTGGAAGCTGTAAAACATGAACCCCCATAACTTCTTTCTTTCCATCACTGGAATATATTACTCTTGATTACGAAAGCATGATTAACCTAAAACCCATCCTGCAGTACTTCTGTAGCTCTGCCATGGCCATGGAGAGCCACTCTGCAGATGTGCTTATACTTGCAGGCTGCTCACCTCTGGTAAGATGGGTTTGGCACCTGTGAAAGGGTCATTCCACCTCGTCAGGAGGAGTGATCCCCTCCTAGCAGATGGCAGCGAGTACAGGGGATCATGCAAGAGGCTCAAACATGTTCACCCATGGCAGAATTCCCAGACCAGGAAGATAAAAACTGTCCTCCCTGCTGTGGAGAAGGAGATTGACCTCGACTGCTTCAGCTCAGAGCTCTCAACTCGGCTCAGCAATGCACAAAGGAGGAAATGCACTACAACAATTGCAACTGTCTGCACAAAAAGGAGGGAAAATTTTATTCTCCCAGTTCCTTCAGCTCACATCTCATCTGAATGCATAACATAATACATGCTGAGAATAAAGCTATGATTTCTGAAGTGCCTCTTGACTGCTTTATCTTCACCATTTTCAGAATAACTCCTGCAATCACAGTTTTTCGAGTAGTTGATTAGTCAGAGAGTGAATGACTGGAAAAATGGCAGGGAGCAGCTTTGGGGGTCACTTTAACCCACACCTGCAGCACCTGCACTGCCACGTTTCTCACCACCTCCAACACCCCAGCCCCACACACCCTAAAGAATGGCAGGTCTGTGCACACTCATCTTCAGGAGCATCTCTGCTGTTGTTACTGGATTAAGTACACATATGCACCAAAATCACAGTTTCATTTTGCTCTGCTGACAAGTTCTAGACAAGTCACTGACTGCACAGACATCAAGGCACTTTATAAACTGGAGGCATGTTAAAAGTCACAGTCTAGTAGCAAAACAGTGTGCAAATTTTTTGTAACCACACCAGAACAATGATCATACTTTCAGAAACAGCTTGTATATGGAAAGACTGGCATTACCTGAAGCCTTCCTATTGCCACGAGGCAGTATTTACTACCTTGTCCCACATCAGCATCTTCTTCTGGTATAGTCATTCCTGGAGTAAATGATAACAAATACTGTTACAATTAGGAAATTGGGATAAACAGAGATGCTGCTCTCTTGGCTCTGTACTTTTCTAGACGCTCTAAATCTTACAAAATAATCTCATTTTCTTCTCTAAGTTTCAGTCATTATTTCTGAGTTCAGATCAGATGATCCTTTGCAGTTGTGCTCAATCCTACATACCTCACATGTATACAGAGTACCCACAGCAGCAATTTTGGCTGCTGAAGACACAGCAGATACTAAAATTCCATTATACACCAAGATGGTCAGTAACATTTCCATGAGTGCTGTTCCACCAGCACGTTATGGAACCATGGGGTCACTTAATATGGTCAGTGAATGATCAGTTCCCTTTGTGAAAAATATTTTATAATGAGCCTTAAAAACAAGGCACAGCCTAAGTTAATCACTAATTCTGTGCTCATATTTAACAGCTGGTTTTACTTTTTCCTATAATGGACTAAACCTGCGTCGTTACGTTGACAGACTGACAAAAATGCGGATGCTTTGCTAACACTGCTTGTTCCACTTGTGTAACAGGAGTGACTGCTATAAACACAGGAATGGTTTCAAAACATACATATGCACTATTTTCCATCTCAGTGTTTCACAAATAGGAACATTCAGATTAGCATTGTTTACTTGCTCGTTGGCTGTTTCCCAATTCCAGTACTGAGCTATCAAGTTCCTATGAAACACTTGAAAAAACGTCTTTCAGGAGTGACACCACTGACCTATTTTAAGTGAACTGTAAACTCTTTCACAAGGATTTTTAAGGAACTCAGTCATAACAGGCAGTGAATCATTTAAGAGGCACTTAAAAGCATTAACGAAATTAATTTCAATGCAGCTACAATTTCTGAAACAACAGCCACTTTGTTTTTTAGATTTATAATCCCCAATGTAAGTCAATCTTGAGACAGCCCAGAGGATTGTCCAGCACACCACCTTCTTCAATGACACCTCTGAAAAACTACTAAAAATGCTGCTGAATGGAGGCATCTCTAAGGATGTTATTTGGTATCAAAACTTGAATCTTATCTGACAAACCTTAACCAAAAGGTCCATTTCAAATGGAGTTTTCCATTTGAGAAGGACAAATTTAAAGTATATTCCCTTGACTTCAAAAGCTTTTCCAATCATTTCCTTAGTGGCACAGAGCATTGCAAAGGACAGCAAAGATACAGCTGGACAGCTTCCACTTTGCATAATCTTTTTTTCTCTGTAGCTTTCAACAATACTTTCCTTTTTAGGAACTTGCTCCATGCGTGCTACTGCTCAAATAAAATCAAACATAAACAACCTCCAAAATTAAACCTAGCTAAGAAACATTATTTCTGATGTCATTTTGTTGACAAAGGGAGGCTGTTGTTCTAATTTTCATCTTTTTTTTTTCCTTTTTTTTCCTTTTGCCCAAGATGGATTATATTTGGTCTGTATAGTATGATGGAAAATGTCTTAGTTGGGTTATGCCATAAGACACTCTGTGAATAAAAACCAATCTGCCTGGAATTAATCAACACATGACCCAGTGGATTGTTAACCCCTTCCCAAAGTGCCTAGAGAAAAAAATGTGACAAAAAGATTGTCTGCTTCTCTGCAATGTAGGTGCTATTACTGGCAGCATTCCACAGAGAGAAATTATTTTCTTTATTCTTCAGCTGATATTTCCAAAGATTCAACTCTGGGTGTTTTTACTTGGAGGTCGCATCTGTAGATGAGATTTACTTTTGCTTTAGCACATTTCCTGTTGAACACACTCCAGTATGGACAGGTAAATAAAGATGTGCACTGCATTTTCTACCAGTTTTTCCAGTTCTTAACACAATATAATATTGCTCCTTAACAAGTGCCATCATTGTCTCCAAAAAAAGTTGTAAGAGCTTGGAGGAAAGCAGCCACAAAACTGATCTTTAGGGGGCATCAACAAAATAAACATACTTCAGTCATTCACATTCTTTATGTGTAACCCTGGGAGAGGGTTTATTTCTCAACACCAAATATACACCCCTCTCAAATAATAAATACAGTGCTGTGCTTGCCTGAGTTCATATCAACAATTGGCACAGCTAAGCTGCAACTGAGCATCACAAATAGAACGCTGTGCCGTCAGAGGTTATATTTCATTTCCAAGTGTCCTTTATACCAGCAAACAGCTTCCCACAGGGCAGCAGCATGTGTTGGTGTGGACATAAGGAACTTTTTAGCTTTCCCAATGAGCTTCCAGTTGGCTCTAACAACAGAAAAGCTTAATTTTCTGCTTTCCTTCTCTGCCCTTCTGCCCCACATTTTCTGCGAGACACAGAACAGCGTTAGTGGATTTATGGTTTTACTTCACTACACTAAAAAAGAAATTATTTATAATTTTCTAGAAAGATGGAATTTAGGTGTCCAGTAGCCATCTTCTGATAATGCCTGTCTCCACTAGAACCACTTCTGACAGTTACTTGCCATGGAAGAAACTACACTATGTGACTTTATCTCCCATAAAAACAATGGAAAAAGGTTTTCACAAAGAAGGCTGTGGATAGCATACTAAGGATAAAAATCTTGTGAAAAATCCCAATAAAAACTAAATTAACCATTCTTTAAAAAAATAAATAAAGCCATTAAAATGACAGCACTGCAAGGAATATTCAAGCAACTATTTTGTTTTGTATTGGAAGAGGGAGTACTTTGCACAAACGTCCAGATTCTGGCCAAAACTTTAAAATAACCTAACAGCTTTGGCATGCTGTGGTTAAGATGTTACCGTAAGTCTGACTTGGAAGACTAAAATGTTTCATTTTTAACTAAAGAGAAAAAGAAGATTTCAACATTATCTGAATTTAACATCATTCTGTGACTTTTTATTTGAAGCTTTCGAAACATGTATCTATCTCTTCTCTTCACTATGTGCTTTTCTGCAGATCCTGGCTTTGATTTACAGAAAACATCTCGACAGACTTTATCTTCTCTCTCCACCAAATCTTATGGCATGAAAGAAAAGCAAAACAAACCTATTAGGAAAATATCATATGGACCACAGAAGACTCATTTCCTTCCAGGAATGAGATATTCAGAGGGGGAAAAAAAATAGAAGAAAAGCAAATCTTGCTTAAGTTGAAAATGGGAAAAAAAAAACCCAGGAGAAGGTCAGCACTTCTCAGTTTTGTAACTGGCTATGAATCTGAAGCACTGTCTAGGCTGAGGATCATAAGTTCCATCTGTGCTGCTTTGCTGAGAACAGAGGGGCAAAGGCTGGGATTGCTGCTCAGCCAGGTTCAAACAAGGGGTCCCCTTTTACCTCATTTAAAATAACCCAACACCACTCTCTCATTATTTAACCAAACATATAGCATAACTGGTTGGAACATCCATCTGAAATATCTGACTCCTTTTTCCTTTGACTTCCACACCAAGTTTACACCCTGATTACCTGAGGCCAGCATATAACCCATGGGGATTGAAGTGTGCAGGTATCACACGCCTGGTTTTGCACTTTATCTTAATTTTACCTGTCTTTTTAGGCACAATGGAGGAAAATGAACAGACCATTAACACACAGCCTGAACAGAGAGTGAGGCATGATGTTTCCTCTGTTTTCTCTCCCCTTTCTCAGTGAAGAAGGGGCTGAAGACAGTCTGCCAGTACGTGAGTCTTGCTGCTCCACACAAGTGAGAAAAACCACAAAGGTAGGCTGGATGTGCCGAAGCATTTTCATGCTGAACACAGACCTGAGCCATAACACAACAAACCCAGTCCTTAAAATATGCCACCAGCTGTCTGTAGCTTATTCATTTTCATCTCTTTGAAGTACTCAGATTAGTTCAGATTTGCACAGACTCGTCCCTGCTGCAGCCCTGTCAAATAGTCTATCACACCAATATTGATCACAAAGCAGTTCTTCCCTCGATGCTTCTGTATCAACACTGATTGTTTTATTCAGACTAAAAAAGCTGAAGAGTGGCCACAGACAATGCAATTCAACCCAGAATGAGAAAATACCAAGCGCTAAACAAATGAGATTAAGTACAGATTAAGGGCATTTGATAATATTGGTGCTTTTGCTTATGAAAGTACACTTTGTATTGTGTATTAGCTGTATAATGCACATGCTACATTGCATGCTTTGAAAGAAAAGGATCTGGAGTTTTTACCAGTGTCCATTTGGCAACTGAAAAATACATGAAAATTATCTTTTTGACTGCTGAAATTTTAAACAGCTGTGATTTAACACAAACCCATTTATTCCCAAGAATCCAGAGACCATGCAGGGCTTGCTGATTTGAACAAAGTAATTTTATTACAGAGTAGAGAAGCCTTGGCAAATTCCATTACTGCTGTGGTTATCTCATTTGCTTTGCAGATTATGGCTGGATTACCACTGGAAATGAGAACAAATCCAGTGACGTTGTCACTTATTTACTCAAACATATAGGGGAACAATTCAGCCCATGAATATTCCCATTCAACTTTGAAAATCAGTGGATACATGGCAGTCACCAACACAAAGTGGGGAAGATTGGGAGGGCAAAAAAACCACTCATGAAAAAGGCCCCGAATGAGTCCTGTGTGCCCTGAAAAAGGCACTCAGACATGACTAATAGGAGTAACAATTTGGATGGTAACATAAAAGACCAATGAAATTCCCCATAAGGCTGTCAAAATCAAAAACATCCCTCAGGATTGTGCTATACTTTGGAGTCACTAACATTGTGGAGGAGCACTGGGATATCATAAGGGAGTACCATGTGATTTTGAGGAGTGGAGTAATAGAAATGGGATGAAATCCAACATTACTAAATGCATAAGCATGCACTTGGGGAACAGTAACAGTCATAAGCTAAAGCAACAGAAATAGGATGGAACTTGATATTACTAATTGAAACATCACACAATTCAAAGCAAGATTTGCAGCTGACAAGTGAGAAAAAGGCAACCTGGAGGACATATAAATTTATATGAGATGTCTTAGGATGCCTGCAGAATGCACCATACAGAAGAGAAGGGTGCTGTATCCTACACTGCAAGGCAAGACAGGTAATAACGTTTGTGGTATCCATCACTACAATCTCATCTGAAATAAGGATGCATAGTGCCAGTGACCTACATTTTGAGAAGTGAAGGGAAACCATGAACAATTGCAGAAGAAAGTCACAAAGGGGAAGAGAATGCATTCTGAGAATGGAAAGTAGAAGTGGGCTGGATTGTCTTTGCAAAGTCTAGGCTGACAGGATATAACCTCCTTGTGGAAACACACCAGAACACTGGGGAGACACAGAGAAACAAGGCAAGAAAACTCCCATTTGACCTTCAGTGAAATAAAAACTTCCCATAAAATAATAAGGACTGAAAATTAAAGAGGTTGTTAGGCATGGGAAAGCAGCAAGGCTTTGGAAGAGTTGACATGGGGAAAAGACCTCACTAATGCCAACTGGGATTTACAATGTGATTGATACCTGGCTGCTGGGCACTCAAAGACCCAGAAGATCCTTTTAATCCCATGCTGCTGTCCTGCAGAACTGGTGGACAGGGCACACACTGCCAACATCAGGACCTAGTGTTGACATGAGTTCATGCATCTGTAGCTCTGCATCAGCAACATACCCCCCTGAAAAGTCAGGTCTCTTTAAACATCCCGTAATTGCAGCAAGATTCTCATTCAAGCTAAACAAAATCTTATTTGAGCTACACCTTCTTGAGGAGACATGACATATATCAAGGTTGAATTCAATTACACTTAGAATTACCAAAAGAAAAGTAAATATTTTTGTAGAAGAAAACAAAACAGAAAAACCCCATCCATTTGCAGAGTCCTTTACAGACACTGTGCTCTCACACAAAGATACAGACTGAGATAGAAGCAAAATTGAAACATCTTGACTCCTATTAAACCCTATTAGGAACAAGAAGGGCAGTTTTCCTTCGCTTCCAAAACCACATTTCAGCAGAAAACCAACAAGAAGTTCACATCTGCATGCTGGTGTCTGCACACATTTGGTACAAATCACCTCTTAGGACTCATAATCCCCAGATCAATGTGATTTATGGCCCTGGTATACAACCACAAAAGGGCAGGACAGCTCCTGGTTTGACTCGTGCCAGCAGGCGCTGTCACATTGCAAACAACCTCTTCAACTCCTGTAAACGCCAAGGTCAAGTAACCCCGCTCATAATGAGGTCTGGATGAGCTCCACTGTCTCCTCTTGGAATTTTTCAAAGGTAAATATTCCCATATGCAATACTGAGTTCCAGCAGGTAAATGTTTTTCTCCGTAGATCAAAGCGGTGTGCCAAGATGTGATTCCCAGAAAAACAGCCTCAAAACAGAATTAATCACAAATACTGAACATTCTCAAGTAACACCATTACTGAGAACATCCATGTGTCTAAAGTGAAATTACATGTTTTAGGTGCTTGCAATTCAGTAGTTAAATATAAAAGCATTAATTGGTGTTTTCTAGAGGTATACAATCCTTTGCATCCACCTTCTTAAAATAAGTCCATTTTTATGTTGGTTTATCAATTTAAGTTGAAAACTTTTGGCCCCAGTTTCTGAAATCCTGCATTACTGACAATTCCTACAGGTCCTCTGGGACAATGAAATGGAGAAGGGTGTCACACAGAAAACTGGGGATGCCCTGAGTAACAACAGCTGATTTCTTCTTATCAAAAGCTTCTCAAGGTGAGCTTTAATCAGTTACCCCACTAAAATCCTCCCTGTTTTTCTAGCAGCAAGGAAACCTGAGCCAGGTTTTTCAGCTGGCCTAAGGATAGTTTGGTGCACATCACCTTCCACAAGGGATACAAACCTGCTGGTGGCCAAGCCTTGATATAGCCAGTGCAATGGACAACAGCATATTGTGCTTCACCTTCCTTCACTGGGCCCAGGCCATTCCTGAATGAAGAAGAAACACAAAAACATCACATTGATCAACGTGCAGAACAGCTTTATGCTTTCAAACTACGACTACTCAGGATTTATCAGTAAGTTATGCTGGAAACACCCAAGGATCAACCTAGGGCTCTGTACACTGCCAGCTTTGTTATGTTGCTGTTCAAGCTGTACCTGTTTCCTGTAATATTTCTCTGAGAAAGATACTGAAGATTGATTCAGAGATGGAGCTGGTGTTAAACAAAGAAGCTGAGTGACACATGCAAAGAGATTTTGTTTGCAAAGGATCCAGAGTGTGCAGGACCAGGTAACACTCCTGGAGTGGGCATTAACCCAGTGGCAAATGAGAAGGCTCAAGACAACTACAGCTGCTTTGTTGCAAATTAAGCAATAGTACCTGTATCTTTTCCTCATGGTGGTTATTCTGTTCAGGGGTAAATGATCCAGAGGAGCATTTCCACACCTAAAAGTAAATTAGTTTTTTAAAGCAATCAAAAATGAATACAAATACACATGACAAAAATGCATTTTGAGATCTTTACTACCATATGTAAGTACAAAATAATGGATACTTATTTTTGGCAAAAAGTTGCATATTCATATTTACTTAGAATGTTGCTGCTTCCACTGAGCTGAGCTTTTTAGATGTGCTAAAAAAATCTTCTTTATTTTAGAAAAATAAAAGAGACTAGAAAAAGATTCCCTTCCACACTCTCCCAGTGTAAAGACTATTTGAAATTGATATCCCAAGAGTGGCCAAAGAATAGACACACTGAAAAATGCCATAAAACAAAGGTGAAACTAGAGAAAAATATTCCAGGCCCCCAAATATCCACACAAACCAATCTCAGTGTTCCTGTAGCTTCCCTGGACAGAAAAATTCCACTGCCATACACCAGCTACAATGTCTGTAGACATTAAGATAATGTTTGCAAGATCAAACTATTTACACTGTCAAGTAGCTTTGTTTAACACTTGTTCATGTGTATTTTGTGATATTTATAAGTATGCCTAGCTGTAAAATTTCAACAATCCATCTGAAGCTGAGTAAACAGTTGGAAGGGTAAAAGCAGTTCATTTTTAATGGAAAAATAATAACAACAATAAAAGAAGCAACCACAAGGAAAGTTCACATTATCTGAGGCTCATCCTTCCCAGAAGTTTTTCTTTTTATTCCTTTCATTTTTGTTTTAATCAGTCACTGCCAAGGAGAAGAAATGAACAACTAAAATAAGATTTAGAAATACAAAAACAGTGGGGTTACAGGCATGTGTAAAATCACTGTCATGCACTGTCGTTTACAGAATCAGGGTGCCAGGAAATAACTGCAATCTGAACTGTTTTGAAAGCTGGGGAGCAACTGCAAACAGGACACTAGGCCTGGTTTTCTTTGCACAAACAAGTCCTTCTGACATGATGTGCATCTTGGGAGGAAGAAAAAGCAGTGTTCTCAGTGCTGCTCTGCTGGGCTGTATTTCTTCCCTCCCAGTTAAGTGGGGAGAAGATTCTATAGCTCTGAAGTCTGATCTTGCAGGTATAAAGTCTGTGAACACCTTACAAAGGCACCCAAGAGCCATACATTCAGCACCCTCACAGGACTGGAAAAATCCACCACAGTACCAAAGTACAGGTATCTGCACTTTAATATGTCCAATACTGTGCTTTGTGTCTTTCATTCTGTAATGAATTTTGCAGTGCTGTTATCAGTATTTATACTGGACACAGCCTACAGATGCAATTATGTACTTTCCCCTCCTAACCACAGACAGAAATTTATTGCAATAGCAACAGGCATTTTAGCCTGCCAGCATTAAAACAAGAGAAGTGCTCACAAGCCCCAAGAAAGCCCTGGGTGGACAAATCTCTTTAAAGAAGCCCAAACAATGCAGAAGAAGTTAGAAAATTGCAAATCAAAAACCCTCTAACAATTAGTCATTTATCTAGCATCAGCCAGCTGACATTTGGTTAATTCATACCAGGCTTAGGTTAATTCCTACATAGCTGGCAGGTTTGCAACTGAATTCCTGTTTATTTTCAAGATTCTTTTAATATTCTTGGTTTGCTGAAAAAATACACAGAGCTGGGTGTTCATTACATTTGCGAAAGTTTTGTTCCCAAAGTATCACTTTGAGTAACCTTGCTAGAAAAGACATTGGCTAAAATTCCAGGGGTGAAGCTGTCGTGAAGTTCTCTGGAAAAAGGAACCTACACTCCACACTGGTAAGAATAACAACAGCAATGAGGTGCTGTTTTGTCACCAACTGTTAAGGAAGACCAGTTTCAGTTTCACTCCAGTTCCTAAAGCAAGGTTTCTAGAAATACCTCATGGGAATGTGTCATTACAGCTTTAGTTTGTAATCAAGGCCAAATTAGTGCAACAAAATGTCTGAAGTCTAAGCTGAGACAGGACTGGAACCATGGTGGGAACACAGGGTAAATCATACCTCATCCTGCAAATGAAAGAACGCCTGGATCCCATGCACATTCTCATTGAGGACTGCTGACCTTCCTTCTTTACTGTCCCCGTCTTCAAGTCCAGGATTCGCCCTAGAAATGCCAGGGAGAGCAACTGGTGTTCAGTACATGAATTTAATTCCATTTACTAGCAACTAAGATAACAAGGAATTCATGAGCTGAATGCCATTATCCCAGTTAGGGGAAAAAATACCAACAAAAACATCTTGATGCTGGTCTCACAGGGGAGGATCAGTTAAGTGCTGGTTTAACTGAGGATTTCAGCAAAGCTGACTCTGAGTCACAGACTGATGGCTCTTTCCTTGGCTGGCCCAAGACCAGCTTCCAGGGAAGAGTCAAATGCCTGGAGGCAAACAAGGCAATGACAGCAGGCATAGCTTTTGACTTGATCTGCTTGCTCCACTCTTTACCAGAACTGTGGATAAAGCAACATTTATCAGTCTCCTGACAACTGCTCCTCTTTCCTGTGCTTGTGCCTATCCAGAACACTCCCACCACAGCACCACCTCAGTCAGAGCTGTCAGGATGGGGAGATGCACAAAAGACCAAACTTTTCTCCTTGATGATGAGATATAGGATTTGTCACAACAGCCCTTGTACTGGGGCCCTTTTAAAGTTGCTAAAAACCTGACATGTCAAGAGCATTTGTAAAGTTCATTTTCAGACAGATCAGTGAGATGATCTGATTCACCACACAGCAACACAAGCCTGTGCAAGGTCCAGGGCCAGACCCTGTCCCCTACAACCCTCAGAATCACACACCACAGGGACAGATTGGAAAAGGGATGACAGCCACCAAGTCAACTCAAGAGAGGACAGGATGGAGGGAATACATGCAAAGGTAGGAAGGGGGTAACAGATAAATTCTTTCATTCAAAACAGAAGACTGATTACTACAGACAGATTCAGATCAGGAGTTTCGGGACACTGGGTATCACCCAGACTCCTGCTTATCACCAAGGAACTAACAGAATGGATTTTCACATCTACAGCTCAAGTGCTAAGAGATGACTACAAAACCTAGCACAGACTAGAAATGAATCACTGGACCAGATCCACAATGCTCAAGGGCTGGATGCAGCCACAAAAGTGACAGTGGGCCAGAGAAATGCAGTGGAACAGCTGCCAGGCAATTTAATGACAGCCACCAGTGCTGACAGCACATGGCCATGAGCAAACCCACATGTTTAAGGTGGGCATCTCTTAATAACAGAAACTCTACAAGCCTAAGTCTCCACTGTGGTATAAGTAGCCAGGTTTATAGCAATATAAGGCACCTTTTCTGTCTGTACTGAATTGAAGAAAACATGCAGAATGCAGTCAAAAGTCTCCCTCACCAGACTGACCTAAAAGTCTCTGTCCAAATATTAAGTTCTGAAATATACCTACTGCCAAACACTAAGTTCAGAATTACTCTACCTCTTTACTTCCATCCATGAATGGGAACAAAATTATAATGTAATAGTTTTAAGATAAGGAACTAGGCAGCAGCATTTTAGTTTGAAGATATACTCCAAATAACTCCTGGAGGAAAGCCACCCCTGCCAACAGGTCAGACCTCATTTGGTGTTATCTCCAAGGTATATATCTCCAAGGTATAGATGGTTAAGAAGTCAGTAAGCCTGAGGGACAACACCTAAAGGTGTTCCAATTTAAAGCACTGGGCTATATATTAATCTGGTCTATGATTCAGGTGTGAGCTGGGAAGAAATCACACCACATTTCCCAGCTCAGCTGTGCTGACCCCTGGATGTAGGATGGATCTGAAGTTCTACCACACTTCCCTTCCCTGAACTGGACAGTCTGTCACATTTGCTATAGCCAAAGTCACAGTCTATTTCCCCATGTCCCCAACCAATCAGACAATTTAGAGAAATAAAATACCATCAGGCAGGAGGCAAACTCATTCACAAATGAAGGCATTATACAATAAAGCACATAAAGACAGAATATATTTGCAGCATCCAATTGCTGTCCACGTCAACAGGCCAGTCAAATCAAACCACTAAAAGCAATTTTCTCTTAGGGCAAAATAACTTTGTCATACACACAAACAAAAGAAAATTTGTTTTCTATGCACTTTCTTTCTTCATTCCAATACAAATTCTTGAAGATACACCAATATTCATCAAAAAGCAATGACAGTGAATGTAACTCCAACAGCTATTAGAAATTTCTCTGTTTTCATCATCCAAGAGCATCTATTAAAGAAAAAAAAAAAAAAAAGGTATTTCACAATTACGTGGCCACTAAGTCTAAAATTGCTGACACGTGTTCTTTTGGCATGTCTGGAACCTCCAACTACGAAAGTCAGAGTTCTTAAATTTAGCTTTTTGTTTGGCATTGTCTTTGAAATATGTACCAGATAACAAATACAGTTCTAAATTTTGCCCTGACTTACAAAATCACTGCAGGGGGTATGTGAGTCAGAGAAATGTTTGCTGTACTGATACTATAACAAAGCTCTCTCAGCAGCTTGTTTCAATAGTCCAGCATGCATGTGTCAACCTTGTGGAGCTCTAACAATATATTACAGATTCTGAAATAGAACAAGCAGTTTGTGTCTCATCTGTTATTAGAATCTTTTGATCAAATTATATTAAAAAGAGCAAGAATTATAGATTAATCATAGCTAAATATAAATATATAGATTATAATTAATTATAGATTAATAGACTAAATCAAGCAAACTGGCATAAATTGCCCCTTAGTCACACTGGCAGCTCAGTTCAAGGAGATGGCACATCCTGATGACAGCTCTGTCACAGAATCATAAAGTATTCCTATCTCTGTTTGTTCCAGCATCCTTGGGGATAAATGCTCATTTAGGTTTCTCCATGGGACAAATGCAAAGCACATCTGATGTTAAACTTGGAAATCACATTCTTATTAATAAGAAATATTCCAGGATGTTCTGACAACTTCTGTTAACTGAACAGTGCATGTGTGTATTTTTAAAAAATTCTCCTTCTAGTTTCTTCAGAAGAGCCATTTAACAGCCCAGTGCCACCACCAGCTGGATCCTTTATGAGCTTCCCCATAAACTGTTAATTGCATGTGGCTCATTTTCATGTTAAACTTTTCCCCTCTCCAGCTCCAGACACAACCCTGGGATGCAGCAATGCAGGAGCACTGCTGTGACTGACACTGCTGTCTTATTGCCCTTTACAGCAGCTGCTCAACCCAGGGGAAACCAGAGTTTGTTCTGCTGAGGAGGAGAAAGCAAACAAATGAGCACAATGTTGATTAAAATGGGCACATAAATCTCTCTGGCTGGTCTGGGTATAATTGATAATCTGTTGAAATCTCCCCACTACAGTCCCCATCCAGAAGGCAGTATTGCTTCAACCTGTAATAAACCAGTTGTTCTCTGAGCAGGAAACCACTGTGTGCTCCAGGAACCTGATGTCAGCTGCTGTGACAGGGAAGGGCTGGCACACAGGCACAGGGAGCTGAGGACAATGGGAAAGTTCATTATTTGGGCAGGATTAGAGAAGCCACATAAAGCTCTTACCAGTAAAGAGATAACAGATTCAAGAGCTGAGGACACACGCCAGAAACATTTCCTGTAGGGTGTTTTCAAAGATGCTCTAAAAACATTCTCATGATGATCAAGGGGGCAAATGTTCATGTTGGCACTGATGTGCCCCTCGTGTGTGCAAACAGTGACTGGATTATGCACAAACCTTCCCCTTTGGATCTCCAGTTGCTCCTGAGAATGTTCAAACTTGTGTTCTGTGCTTGCAACATTTTGAGATGAACCTAAGCCAAGGATTGGCCTGGGCCTACTGAAGTTCATGGGGTTTCAAATCTGGAAATTTGGCTCAAATCCACTTTCACACAATAGCACCAGCCTGTTAGAAAATGTTCCTCCACGTTTATGCACTGCATGCTAAAGCTTATAGCCTGGTAATCAAACACAGTCTGTCCTTTTTACTTTTTCAGGGTTATTTGGGGGGGTTGGTGTTTTTGGGGGGTTTTTTGGGTTTTTTTTGGTTTGTTTTGTTTGGTTTGGGTTTTTTTTTCCCAAAACTCCATACACTTCAACACCTAATTCTACCACAAATGCTTTCTCTGCTGGATTCCCAGTTCCTAAGAATGCTGCAGTCTGTAACTAGAAAGAAGGGTTGTTACATAAGGGAATTCTTAAATTTCAGCACAAGTTGAAACGGTTTGGTCTAAAACAACCATACAGTGCCCACATCCAGTCTGCAGCATGGAAAAATCCAGCTCATAGATCTCAGAAGAAATTTAATTTGGCCTCATGTGCACAAAAATACTGTTGGCAAAGGACATGATACAATTTTCCATTTCCCTCTAACTCATCAGTATATGGACTCCTGTCTTGCAGAGACTCATGGACCTGACAGGGAAACAGTCTGAATTAATATATGGACTATCACCTTGACCTCAATACCTTCAGCAACCCAACAAGTTTCACCTTTTAGATGATAATGTCTTGTCTTACAAAGACAAAGCTAGATATTTCATAATTATTCTCAGCCACTGATTGTCCACGTATTTCTCTCCAGGCAAAATAAAATAAAGGATAAACTAAGTTTAGTTTGGACAAGATAACAAAAGAGGACTTTGTGCTCATCAAAAATACTCCACAGGCTGCTCAAGGAAGACAAACAGAACACAGGAATACTGCACCCAAAAATCCTTATGAAAACTAAAACCATCTTTATCTTACTATAAAATCGGAAAAAGCAAGACCAGGATGGAGGAAAACAAGAGAAAATAATTAAAAATAAAAACAAAGTGATGGTCAAGGTACTGTTGCTGCTGAACACAGCTCCAAATGTAAGCTCACCCTCAAACTGAAGGGTCAGAGAACAAAGGATTTCTGTGGTGATGTTCTGTATTAGTACATTAAGTCTTTAGAAATTAGCAGAAAAGATCAGCTTAAAAATGTTGGAGTGTTCTGCAGTTTGGAGAGAATCAAGATCCAGGTCACTGTTTGGGATAAAGAGTCAAGTTCAAGAAAACAAGGTGAAACTCTCCTTGAAACTGCTGTGTATCAGTTTACACACATGCACTGACTACAGCTGGGCATTCAGCTTTACACCAACTGAGGTGCTCAGTTGACAGAGTTCCTCTTCAAAACAACAGATGCACTACAAATGCATAAACAAAATCTCTCCAATAAGACTAAATAGCCTAAATTTGATCAATTTATATTAAATTACTCTCGATAAGCTTATGCCAGAGCAATTATTCTACTTTAACTCAACAATTAAAACAACGTAAGAAAGCTTTACAATGTATGCCTCCCAACTGTAAGGGACACAATTTTATCTCATGTTTAGTGCAGCTCAGCAAGTGCTTTAAGCTCTATTAAGTGTAATAAATACACATCCACCCTGTGGATTCCAATATAAAAAAAATTACAGAACACATTAAGAATCACAACTGCCTTGCAAACACAGTATTTGCAGACTCTCCTTCTAGGAACCCATATTTACATAAACCAGAAGAAGTTTGCAATATACAAATAGAACAATACACAAATTTTAAAAAAACCTCAAGACATGGCCAGTCTTTTTTTAGCATTCTGGGGTTTCTTAGTTACATAAAGGCAAGGCCCATAAAAGCAAAGACTTATCTGCCATGCAGATACCCACATCAGAGTACACACAAAACAATACAATCCTAATAAAGCTGTACTGACAAAAAAGTGCATCCCTCTGCCCCTCATCAAGAGGAAAACAAACATATGAGCAATAGTGTCATGTATACTCAATACTCAAAACACAGGTGAACCCAAGATCATCCTGACTTAAAATTAGAAACTCAGGGCAGAACCACAAGACTGGCATCAGTTTCCCTGTGCACCCAGAGCCAGTGCTGATTTTTACAGCCTGCCTGTCTCACTCACATCAAGGTTACAGTGCAGCTCCCAGGGCAATACCCACTGAGCTGCTGTTTACTGTAACATTCCTCTTTCATATCTGTCAAAGAGGGAATGGTCTGTTCTCCAGATGTCACCCCTGGGGTGCAGGAGCCCCTGGTTCTGCTTGGAAGGTGTCTGGTAGCACAGTTCATCCCTTACTGGTACCACAGCCTTTATGGACCACAATCACCATCTCAATCCCTGGCTTATGGGAAACTGAGGACATGGCAGGGCTGAGGTGGGGGGACAACGACAAAAAGGGACACATTCCTGTCATGTGGAGATGGCTGATGCAACCTAATTCTTCCATGATATTAAAAACATGATACTTTCAGAAATTTCAAGGACCCAGAAGCACTGCAGGTGGAAATAAGGTCTCTCCACAAATACTTCCCACTCTTGCTTCCCAGCTGGCCTGACTCCCCAGAGGATGGGACCTGCCCCCACGGGATTGCACCCTACACCAGCCTGCTGTACAGCAGCACTACACTTATACCTCTCCCCTGCCATCCAGGATTGTGTGCCTGGCAAATTCTCCACAAGAACAAAGCCAAGAGGACATTGGTATACAAATATCCCTTGAGAATACAGTAGAACTGTAAAATCAGTCAGCTCTCACAGCCTGGAACAACATCAGGGACCACACAGGACTTCCCAGCTGTGATTATACTGCACACATACCAACCAAGAAACTTGTGGGATGGCAGGGATAAAACACAGTTGCTCTTGCTCTTTGGCTCTTGCTCCAAAGCTGGCACTGCCTTCCATCCAAATGTTATGAGACTGCTTTAGATCTCCCAGGCTGGGGCTTCCCTGGCCTCGTGTGCTTGTTTTATCCTGCAGTAGGAAGCAGCCCCAGAGCCCTGCACTGCACACACTACCACATTGCAATACATTGATAAATAAATGTATTGACATACAAAATAAATAACTGGCTTGGAGCACGTATTTGCTGTCAGCAGACACCAAAGCAACTTCCAGAGGACTTCTACACCTTTACTGTTATTTTAAAGGTGTGGACAGTGAGCCCAAAGGAATGATTTCTCCTGCCTGCAGTCAGTCAGCAGCAGAGGTGCAGCCAGGAACAGGGTCCAAGCTCACATGACTTACAAGAGTTCTCAACATGCTGTAGCTGTAGACAAAAATACTCAATAATACAATGCACAGTGGTTCTCAGGAAATCCATATAAATCTCGTGACACCTATATGCTTAATGGGGCACAATCAGCTTAAATTTATGCTTCCAAGAGGAGACTACAGGCTGAGTGTCCTATTTACATGCAGTGGCAGCCTCTGGATATTCCAGTATAAAACCTGAAACAGATTAGCCCAAAGGCCATGAGGATGCTCAGAGGGCAGGAGCACCTTTGCTATAGAGACAGGCTGGGAGAGCTAGATTGTTCAGCCTGCAGAAGAGAAGGCTCTAGGGTGACCTTAGAGCCCCTTTCAGTACCTGGAGGGAGCCTCCAAGACAGATGGAGAGAGATTTTTTACAAGGGCATGCAGTAAAAGGACAAGGACAAACGGCCTTAAGCTGAAGAAGGGCAGGTTTAGATCAGACATGAGGAAGAAATTCTTCACTCTGAGGGTGGCAAGGCCCTGGCACAGGTTGCCCAGGGAAGCTGTGGATGCCCCTTCCCTGGAAGTTGTCAAGGTCAGGCTGGATGGAGCTCTGAGAAACTTGGTCTAGTGGAAGGTGTCCCTGTCCATGGCAGGGGGGAACGTGGAACAGGATGATCTTTAAGGTCCTTTCCAAGCAAAACTATTCCATGATTATAAATATAAACCATCAAAGCTCACTCTCCTCACTAGCCTAGCTTCTCGGGGGGATTACTTGAACCTCTCTAAATATGTTAAGGTTTACATCATCTAATTGCAAAAGGCGTTGTATAAGCATTAGAGTCAAGTTATGACATTCCTACAATAGAATGAAGAGCTGATCCAATCAACAGCAAAGTA
>VWYP01023755.1:60112-226058 GCA_013400435.1 Pycnonotus jocosus | reverse complement strand
AAAAAAAAAAAAAAAAAAAAAAAAAAAAAAGAAGTAATGCAATTGAAATGCACCTATTTTTAAATATCTGTCTGTTCCCTACTTACCAACTGGAGACACTGACCCACAAGGGGGAAATTGAAAAGCTTTCTCACCCCCTCTTGTTCTTCAATAAGAAACCCCTCATGTTACACAGTTGTTTGCTTAATACAACTTGTTATTATAAAAGCTCATGAGGCCAAAAGGTCCCTGCTGTGCCTGCCTTCATGTTTGACTAACCAGTCTGCATCATGTCATTCTCCACAGTGTTGGGCAAATATGCATCATTTTAATTAAATTAAAAAAAGAAACTATGTGGGCTTTTGAGCCTTGCTATTCAGTTAATTTTAAGGGACTATCTGAAGGGGTAGTGTTACAGATCACATGCAAGTCTCTCTGCTGATGGACCTGGAAAAACTGGACTTGAAACTGAAGCAAATAATTCAAAGCATATGTTGAAAGTTAATAACACCAAAAAAAATCCTTTAAAAAATCAACCCATAAAACACTTCAACAAAATGTATTTTGAACTCTCAAGAATGGTTACTGAAAGTATGGGGCACATTCAGAATATTAAGTAAAATAGCTTATGTGTAAGCTCTCTGTAGACATAAATACCCAGCATCTATCTGTGATCTCTGCAGGTGTTTTCATCCCCAGAACAAGTACCTATGCCAAAGTCCATGGCTCCATGATTTGGGCAGCTGGGGTAGCCCTTCTGTCACAAATATCAGATGTACCCAAAAGAAAGACTGAGCTAGAGAAAACTATCACAGTAACACCTGCCAGCGATCCAAGGTACAAACAGCTCCTCAAAAGAGACTGGGACTTTCTAGAAAAAGAAATGGAAATCCAGAAACTCCAAAGCAGCATCAGCAGATACTCCCAGGAGAAAACAGCGATCCAAAATAACACTGGAATACGTAATTTATTCTTTTACCATTTGCAGCTGCATAATAAATCAATACATAAAGGTTGTAAGTAGCTTCTGAACTAACCTATTTGTTTCACTTGGATGCTCAGCAAGAAGCTTTACTGAAAAGCCCTTTTGCCAAAAAAGCTTCAGCTCCTGGCATTTAATATTATTTGCACTTCATTATCAAACTCAAGTAACTGGGATTTATGCTTTGTTAGTAAATACTAGTATTGTCTGGTTCTGAAATGTGGCTGTGGTGACACACCATAGAATTGTTCACTAGAGGAAAAAATGACCACAAGATGACCTTGTAAGATACTTTGCTGTGGACAGAATTAAATTTAAACACATGAGAAGGGAAAGAGAGGGAGGAGAAAAAGGCTGAAGGATGCTGTCTGGCTGTTTTTACAGGCTACTTTTTAGTTCAATTAAAATAAGGTGTGTCAGGCAAAACATCCATTATAGGTTTTAATTCTCTTTTTGAAGACTCAAAACACTTAAAAATCACATGCAAAAGTCTCCACACAATGAAAATAGAAAGAAGAATGTTAGAAAATGTAAGTTCACATCCCAGGGACTGCAATAAAACAGATCAAACTGAAGAACAGTGCCCGTGGGCCATGCTCCCACTCTGGTTGTGAGCTGTCACACGGGAGGCTTTTCCCTCCACACAGCCCTGGGCAGGGAATCAGAGAGCAGCAAGTGGGAGCTGTGGTCTCAGCAAACTGGTGGAAAGCCAGGGAAGGATCAAAGACCAACAAGTGCTGTCTTTGCTGCCCCAGAGCTGAGCCTCAGCTAAGGATGGAGAGATGACAGCAGCATGGGATAAATCAATTATGGGTGGAATACTACTGCACACAAGGCATCCCTCCTCCCCACGCCTCCCCAGGCTGCTACTGCAACTCATCACCAAGAATAAAATATTTCAGTGCCTTGTATTGACTTCACTGAGACAACACAACATTCAAAGCTCCTGCTCCATGAGGCAGATGTCAAGGCTGCATTCTCCCAGCATCTGCTGACACCAAAGCACTGAAGCACCTGAGAGGGTCACAAGTTTGCCAGTGCCAAAACCCTCCAGGCACACTTGGACTGTTTTATTGCCAATGTGTTAACCAAAGAAGTTGTTCAGGTATTTGTAAAGCACCAGTATTTTTGAAAAGGGGGGAAAACCCCACTAACTCCATATATCTCCTCGTGTTTAACAAAACAGAGGAGGCTGAACAAATATTGAACATTAAAGAAGTACCCACCACCCCTGAAACCCAGCAAGTGAAAGTGATCCAGTCCAACATCTGTGATAACAGACCCGAGAATGCAGCAGTTTCCCAGTAGGAAACTCAAGGTGAAGACTGAACAGAAACAGCAACCACAAACCCCATTTGCACGTGCATGTCCAAACACCTGAAAATTCACCCTAAAAGCATTCCCTAATGCTAATCAGGTGTAGTGAGTTTGTCTCAGGAGTACTAGGCTAAAGCTATTTCCTTATTTTGGTTAAAGCATGTACTGACCTCTTTAAACCACCATTACAATTACCAAAGTAATTTTTAAAAAATGTACTTTGTTATCACTGGTTTTCCCTCCAGTACTATCCACCCAAATGGAATGTGTCAGCAGCAGGGAGACCACTGGGTCACTGTGTTTGTGTAGGAGTTGCTTTTGAACTGCTGTATACATAGTTGGCTTTTCCCAATATTTTGGATTATTTTTCCCCCCCTAGAAACAGTCCTACGGACCAAAGGAAAACAAAATTCTCTTGGAATGTTTGAGAGACTAAATGTAGTGTAGATTTAAAATACCATAATTTGAAAGTACCGATTTTTTGAGAGCAGACTGTGTTTTTTTCTTATTTCTGTGTTACTGTCTAGTGTGTCAAAGGGCAGGAATGGCACTCTGGGATGCCCTACAGTCACAGGTTGCTTGTTCCTGACCTAATTCATTTACTTCAAACAGAATGGGCATGGAAGAAGCAGGACATTCATTTCCTCCATGCTGCATGTAAAAATCCTGTGGGCTAAACAGACTAAAGCTGAAAATCCACAAATTCCTATGCCTGGCACTGCCCAGGTTCTAAGGCCATCTCTGGCTGGCACTGTGACCCTCCTGCAGTGCATAAAAATGTGGGCAGGTCTTTCTCTCTGGAACAGCAGCACAGCAATGGGCTGGTGTGGATGGAAAGTCTCACATCTGAAACATCCTCTTCCCTCTCCACAATGCCAGTGGGACCACATAACTCCACTGAAAAACAGGTATCACATGATGATTGGGTAGTTGTCAACAACAAGGCAAATGTCTTTCCAGATTTCACACTTAGAAGACAAAAAGATGCCTTGCCAAAATGGGCTTTTCCTACAGTAAAAACAGACTGGAACCTGAAATATGCTGTTCACATCAACCACTCATACACATTCTATACATGGCAGTGTGTTTCAAGAATTGTTCCTTCTTTCTCAGGGCAACCACAGTGTCGAAGCATCTCTTTTCAGAAATCTCTCTGCTACCTTCCACTGCAGGTACAATAACCCTGACACAGCTGTCTCCAGCCTCCAGCCCTCCAAGGAATAAAGTGGGGGCTGTGTGGGTATGTGTGGGTGGGTGGAAAATCCCATAAAAAACTGAGTCAAGTCTTGGACAGTTCTGCAGAGACATAAAAGAATTCGGGACATATCCTGTCTATGGAAACTTTCTCTCCTCCCCACCCCACCAGTTCTGCTGTGTGTTGTTTACTGGGTGCCTGCTTGCCTTCACTCTACAGGTTGTGATGCTTCATGGACATTCAGTGAAAACCTCTATTTTACCCTGGGATAAGAAGCACAAGTAGCTGTTAACTCTCTATAAACAAAACATTATACAACTCATGCCCCACCTGCCCAGAGGCAACAGTCTTACTGGGTCAGTCATCCTGTACTAAGATGTTAAAATCAAAAATGCTGGGATCTGGTTTTAATTCTCTGTTCTCTGACTTCCTAATCTGCTGGGCTGGGCACGTTTCAGAGACAGATGGTTCTTTAGGGTTCAGTACTTAAAAGAGCTCACAGACAGAAGTAAAAAAAAAAAATAGTAAAGAAATCAAGTGCTGTCAGTTGAAACAGCCCTTCACACGCAGAGTACCTTTCTGATGCATAAACCTCTGACAAATGTGCTCTTCAGAACCAAAGGCTACAGAACAAAGTCCCAAAGGAGCTCTATGACAGCCTCTTGTTTAGTCAACTGTCTCAGTAAAAATATGCTTCCCTGAAAAAAAGGGATTTTTTATTTATCTTCATTTTTTCTTCCAGGGTGTGTTAGGAGCTCTGAGAAGAAAAGTATCCATCTTTGACAAGTATCTTAATGTCTACAAAAGACAGAAGAAAGACCTTCTGACAATATATTTCTGGTATAGAACTTTTGGCACAAATACGTGCAACAGACTTTTTTACTTTTTTTTTAATAAATAGGCTGATTCAATTTTTAAGTGTATGTGGAGAAACTAATACAGTGGTTGGCCAATAGAGTGCAGAACTCAACCCATACATTGTTTTGATAATATATTAGTTTTCCTTTAGACATGAGTTTTACTATCACTGATGATGACATTTAAGGCAGAACAGAATTGCATTTGCCAGGATTGTGTTTCTTGTCATGCCTCAACTTAGTCTTTGAATTTCTTTGGAGAGTTTTATATGTGAAGCCAATTAGGAGTCTCATCCAACTCTTCACTGTATCAGCTGGAGTTCTAAATAATTCATGGAAAGTCAGAGTTCAAAACATTTGCATTCACTTGGCTGGCTGTCAATACGAGAACCACCCCCTCCCTTCTAAGAAAGATCATGCAGAAATCAGAGCTGGGAAACAGACATGGCAACATAAGGCAGCTCACAGCACAAAAAATCCTGTGCTGATTTTCAGGAAGATTATGTGTTGAGGAGAAAAATTATCCCTAATCTTCTCTTTCACATGGTTATTTCTCATCTGTTCAGTGCTGTGGAATGCCTTACTCTGCTTCTCCACTGGCGAGACCCTGGTCTCTGGCACTTCCCTCTTTCAAGCTGAACGCTAGTTTTCTCATTTTTACAATTTGACTCTATCTACAACATCTGGATTTTGTGGCTGTGTCTACAAATTGCTTGGTAAAAAGAGTTTGCAGCTGGATAGAAAACTGCCTAAGCTGAAATCATCACTGCAAGACAACATGTTATTAGGAGGTTCTGGGACACAGGTTCCCCAGTCCAAATCTATGCTTGTATAACATGGAGTGATGCTTCCATAATATACACAAACCACAGAAAATTGTCACACAATGCTCTTCTCCCCTCAAGGGATACCTATCAGCTCAACTTTTGCTGTGGTCAGTCACCATTTCCATCATAAAGTCCTACTTTGTTGCACTTAGAAAATACAGCAATAAAAGATCATGCCAAGACTAAACTCAGCATACAAGTTCTGTCCAGAAGTAACCTCAACTAATCTTTGTCAGCTAGCAAGTGAAGTGACTTAGTAATTTTTAAATCACTTGGAAATGAAAGCTGTAGAGGTTCTGGTTCTCACCATTTTCGTGCAGTCATTTCCCTGCACTTTTAGCATCCCTTAACTGTGCAGCTGGAACAGTATGAAGGACTCCTGGGGAACCCCACTGTCCTGAGGAGCCTTTGTGGCATGGGTGGGATGACACATGCTGCTCCCTGCCTCGCCTAAGCAGAGAGGGGGAGGCTGAAGGGAGATGTTATAGCTGATTTCTATGTGCCCTGCTGCCTGCAGTCCAGGATTGAAGATACCAAACCAGGGTGTTTCCCATTTGCACCACTGGAGATGCTGGGTGCAGGAACATGGATCTTACAGCCCTGACAAGCACATCTCAGACACATCATGGAAACACTGGGAGTATTTCCAGGCAACCATACAGAGGTGTGTGTGTCAATCACTCTATTCTTTCACGAACTGCTTATGGAGAATTAGATTTGTGGGAATCAGTCTCGCAAAGTGTTCTGGAGCACTGTATTTTAACAGAAGGACAGTCTACTACAATACTTGCTCAGTCATTATTTTGAAAGCTAATGTAGCAGAGGAATTCTTCAGAAGTGGTTTTTCTCTGCACTTCAGTCTAAGTTCTGCCTGTTACCTGCACCATTAGAGATTTGCTGTCTGCAGCTGAGAGGCTCTCCCTTGCACCGAGACTGAGTCTGCACCTGAACCCAACATCCACCCAGTTCCACTAGTGCACCCTAAGCACAAAGAGGTCTTTGCTAATGGATCCTCCTGTGGGATATGATCTTCATCCATATTTGAAGTGATTTATTTTGACATCTGCAGATTTTCAAGAACAAAGAGGGAAAATGAATTACCACTCTGAGTATCTGCCCCATTCTGATTAATCATGCACATGACGCACATAAAGAATTCTTGGGAGCTCAATTTTTTGCCATCATCACGGCTCAGCTGCTCTTTTCTAGATCATTTCTAACCATTCATACACTTCACAGTTCAGCTTTCCTGTTGCTACAATGTGTTAGCAATTAATGCACAACAAACAAGCAGACAATTGTTCCATTTCCAGGGAATAAAATCTCCAAGGACACAAAATTAAATAGAAACTATCCATCCTTCCCCATATCCTAAGATTTCAAGGAAGAGCAAGCAATTAACTCCCCAAACACACCACGTGGTTGAGGCCATGGTTAACAGGCTCTTCAATCTGACATATATTTTACAGCTCCTGAAGTCCTGTCTCCTCCTAATTATTCACTTCCTGCTTCTCCTCGGTGTTAGCACTCCCAAGAGTTTGAGAAACCTCAAGGTGGGTCAGAGAGTTGTCCCTACCAAAACCAAGGGGATTTAGCTTAGTTTAGCTTTCAGCAGGTCAACCCCTTGATGTGACTCATATGTAGTACCACAGAAATGCCAGAGGAGGAGAGGGTGAAATGAGGTGAGGATTGCATAAGCTGTGTGACTGCCAAAGAAATGCTCATGTGAGCACAGCCCCAGTCCCAGCCTTACTCCTGGGGGCAGAAATGTGAGCAGGAGCCTGCTTCCTCCACTGGCTTGTTCTCTGTCCCTCCCCATTGGCAGTAGCAGCCTCCCAAGTTCTCAGGGTCTGGAGGAGCATCTCTGGGTAGCAGGACTGTTAAGAGGTGCTGGAAAAATCCCAGCAATACCACACTAATGATCAGCACTTGTAACAAGAAAATTACAACCAAAGGACACTGTTCAGATCTGCTGCAGGGCAAGTGAAGTTTCTCCTTGGTCAAAATGCTGTCACTGCTTTTCCAGCTCAAGGGCTGAAGGGGGAGGTCATAGCATTGAGAAAATGGACCCTGAGAAAATGAGGAAGAGAGCAAAATTAAAAATCATAACATACTTTCACTTGAAAATCTCTTCCCTGAGCAGATCCTGTGCTCAACAGCCAGATGTCAATAAAAGATGAGGATGTTCCCACTGCCTGAAGTGAACTTCACTTTGACCAAAAAATATTTCAGATGCAGCTGACTGGCTTGTGGTTTCTGCCACTTTCAAGCTCTACATTGCCCTTTGTTCTGCATGAAACATGCCTCTGGAAAGCCAAGGAAAACTTGGTTTAATAAACACCAAATTAGAGGAAAGGCATTTGCCTCCTTGACATCTTTAAAAATGTCAATAAAACGTACATTATTTCAGGTCACTACAAGATTTCATCCAGTACTTGTTACAAAGCTGCTGCTCTCAATGGGACCTGTGTTACAGCAAGAGAAGTGCACCTGGCTGAGTAGACTCGAGAATCACCTTTCTCCTAGAAAGGTATCCCAAAGGAGCAAGAGTGATGGTGCTGAAGTCCTGCTGCCCCCTGCTTATAAACAAATTGAGGCTGGACTGACAGTCCTTAGAGAAGAGTGCTTCTCTTATTTAATGGTACCTTGTGGAGTTGAGGAAATAGAAGTTTAAAATAATAAATCTAAACTTTCCGGTTATCTGTATGCTCCACAAACTGACAAAACCACTTGTACACAAAACCACTGTACTTCACCAGCCACACCTTTAAAACAAAAGTACTCAAAAAGCTGAGCAGGGGACTCTGCTTTCCCCGTGCTGGGAAAATGTTCAACTGTCCATGTACACCAGATTTACAGGCCTTCTGTGTCAATCTGACAGCTCCAGAAGATTCAGGCAGGGAGAAGATTTAGCTCTATAAATACTATTGAACTTCTCCTTCCACTGGCTGCAGATCAATTCCGTGCAGAAGAAAAGCCTACAGCTAAGGCTGGAAAAAATATAGAGTTGGGTTTTCAGAAGTGTTCTGCATTTGTCTAGTCCAGCTCTAGTTTGAGCAGGTTGAGTCCCATAATTGAGCAATTTTGGAAGTCAAAACATGACTGTTCACTGAGGCTCTGGAGTAATTGCTTCTTGGACAAGATGGCCTGTATGTTAAAATGTATTACAGGCTACATAATAAAAACAGAGGTTGTGCTCTTTTGCAAGTCTCGTGGTATGAAACTCAGCTGTTTTGCCCTGCACAGGTTCCCCTAACTGTTCACTTGGTTTCTATCCATCTGGATTTTCACCACAGAATTTTGCTTTGAGCTTCCAATTTGAATACGTGAAAGCTCTGCCAAAACCACATCACATTCAAACCACAGGAAATCATGAATTTGGCACTGTTTTGACATGGAAGCTGTAAACAGTGTGCAGGTTCACTCAGAACTGGATCACTGTCCTTTGAGTTATGAAACACAACAAAACTTCCAGCAAATCAGGTCAGAAATCTTAACTACTAAAGCAAAGAGAAATTACATGACTTTTGCAAAGATCAGGGGTTTTTTGAATATTATCCACTGCATTTTTTTCTTCAGCTATAAACATAATATGTGAATAATAAAAAGAGTTTCCTCCTTTTCAAGTCTGAGCTATAACAGGATTTAGCTAATTCTCACAGATCTAACATACACATATCCTATGAAAGACAAGGTAGTTTCCTATTGGCAGCTTTGAGCATGAATAACTGTAAAATCCAGAGTTGTAGAGGAGATGTGAATATGGTTTAGTTTTACGTGCAACATGATAGGGAATCAACTTACAGGTAACTTACACTGCACAGGAGCCTCATGATTAAAATCCAGTATATTTTCAGTTGCCAAATACTGGATTTTTTCCCCTCAAGATTCCAATTAGCAAACCACGAGGAACTTGCATGAAACAGAGAAGTCTAAAGTATGATTTTTGACTTCAAATTAAACACTGCCCTAAAGAAACACATACTTGTAAAGAAGTCACAAGTTCATTGAGGATGAAATGAAAACAATCTAGATTTCCAAACCAAGCCTGAGAACAGTCCAGATTCCAAACCAGAGTCTGAATGCAAAGCTCCATGAAGATGGTTTGTCTGAAGTCAAATGAATAGGAAGCAAAATGTAGTCACTCAGAAGATTTATATTACTGTACTGCCTGCAAGAAAGCACAGTTTAATCTTGCTGAGTGTTTCACTTTAACCAGATTTTTACACCATGCATTCTGAATGTCAGGAAAAGCTCTCCAGGGATCCTGAACACACAGAACCATACATCAGGCATATCTGACCTGTCATGGAGTTTTCAGATGTACACAGTTGCTCTCGCAGCTTTTCCACGTCGTCTGGATGAACCTGTTCATACAAAGTGCTGCCAAACCATTCAGACTGAGGCTGGTTCAGCACAGGAGTCACTGAGTCTGATACGTAGATCACTCTTCCCGTCTCAGCTGCAACTACAAACAGGAACCCATCTGCAGCCTCCAGGATAAGGTGTTTCAGTTCCTTCCAAAGAAAGGATTTGATTAGAATGCCAGCAAGGAAAGGGAATTAAATATAACGTCTGTCATTGTCAGAGAATATTGTTTTCTTGTGATCTTAGTAGCTGATCAAAACCCAGACAGGAATTTTCACTGATGTAACAATACAACCAAACTGCATCAAGTCAAAAATTTCCCATCTCAATAACAAACAACGTTTTATTTTCCATTATTGCCTTTCATCTGGTGATCTCCAAACACTTTAAGAAAATAAACAACTAATACTCACTGCATATTCTGTGATAGGCATCTAACATTAAAAAATAAAAAGATATTTCAGACTACAAACAGAGGAAATGAACAGCTCTAACTCATGGCAAACTCATCCCTTAATTAAACGTTCTGAATAATTTAATTGGAAAGAAACCAATAAGACTTTCTAGTTTGGTTCCCCCTGGTCCTGCTCAGGATGAGCTCTGTTTGTAAATTGAACAGTCACTGGATAAAAGGCAGAAAGTGTAATATGAACAAGGAAAGAATTCCCAGCCTCTTCTTCCATTAGTAGCCACTACACAAGAAGGTTCTATTGCTTTTTGCTTTCTTTTTTCCAGCTTGTGAGTATGAAGCCTCAGCATCACCCAGAAGTACTTCCTTTCCTTAATAGAGCCTGAAAACCTCCATGGCAAAGGATAACAACCACTCCAATTCCTAGAAAAGAAGCTTGAACAGCCTTTGGTGGCTCCAGTGACCACCAGAGCTTGTTAAGATACTGCACCTGGAACTCAAACACAGAGCTTTGGACAACTGGACTCCCATTCCAGGTGAGACAGCTCAGCAGGGTTAGTGTGTGAGTGGTAGATACTGGCTGATGAGGTGAGGATCAAAATCTGGACTAAGAAAAGGATAACTCATCGAGTTACTCAACTCAACTACTAAGAAATGGGTAACTCATCTCAAGAAATCCTCAACAGACTCTCAACTTCTTCTGCTTTGTAACAGAGAAAGCACATTGATCCCAATCTACTGACTGAACAAAAAACCTCACAGCATAGCTGGCCACACTATACTAAGGATAATATAACCAGTTTTGCCTATTATTAAAAAAGATGAACACAAACTCTGTAATTCAACAAGATTAAAAAATAGTAATAATAATAATAATCATAATTGCAATGAGAAGTGACTAGGGTGTGCCACCAGCAGGATGGCACAGTCCCTCCAGAAACACACTGAGAGCTGGAATGAGCAGTCATGAGCATTGAGGGGTCAGCAGCAGCTGCTGTTTACCTAAGAGAAAGAAGCATTGCCTCCAGCCATAACTTCCATGTGTAAGTGCTTCAATCACTTCAGACCACAAAAATGAACATTACACCCATAGGAATTCGAAAACAATGGAGGTGGGTAGGAATTTTCAATGTTCTCAGTAAACACGGTTTTCTTTCAAGCACTGGGTGCATCTTCCTTCTTCCATCAAATATGTAACCAAGGAAATACCTCAGCCAGTACAGATGGGATTCATCTCTGTCCAGTTCAGCTGCTGGGAACTCCAGCACTAAGACTAAATTATGTTTTTAACTTTCCTCTAATCCCCAGAGAGAGAGGCAGGTCTTTCCAGACTCATTTTTACTTATTTTAGAGAATCTTTGTTAGGATGGGAAGAACCCAGTTCTGGAGGTGAAAATCCCTTTCTGTGAGGCAGTGAGTGACTTGTTTTTCAGGTGGACAGACCCAAAAAATTCAAATGTAAGAATGCCAATTTGCTTCTCCAAAAAGAAAGATCTATCATAGTGTTAAGATCAAGTCCAGTCACAAAAAATCGTCTGTATTCACACCTTGGATGGGTAACTGGTACCAGCTGCTACACTACAGTGAAGGATCAAGCTGAAGCTCTACTCCTCTCAGCATTTCCTCACACCTTTTAAGACGGAAACAACCAGGGAAAACCAACATTTTTGTAAATTCTACCTGTTCTGTAAGAAAGGAAGGCTTGTAAGCTCCATCAGTAGATTTGTTTCCAGTGCCCCTCATGGATTTCATGTGGGAAACAGCCATACGAAGAATGGTCAGCTTGTCAGGCTTACGAGCCAGGGCGCTGCACGTGGGCACCATGTCTGACAGCTCCGTGATGTACTGGGTCATCTTATTCCTCCTGCGCCTCTCAATCTCACTGTGATTCTCCCTGAGCATTTAAAGAAACACCAAAGCAACAGAAAAGAGGTGTGAGCAGCGTAAGAATCTGAATTGGAGGCAGTGAATCATAATACTTCGCACTTGTTTTGCTGTTTGCACCCTGGGAGAGCAAAGTGCTTTACAAAGCCAACCACTGTTATCCCTCAGTTTACAGACAGAAAATCCAGGCCACAGACAGATAAATATGATTTGCCCATAGCTGTGAAAAGAACCTGTATTTCTACTTATTGGCTTGTGGCCTTAATCTCTTAACCAGTTTAATCTCCTTTGGTTTAAGCACAAAAATGAAGTAGAAATATGTGAGGAGCTAACATCTGCCACCTCCAGTCAAGCTCCCAAATTTGCTGTGATGCATCTCTCAGCTGCTTATGAAAGGTGTCCTTTAGAGGAAACCTCTCACTAACAACTGCATCAGGTCTTCAGGAAATGTCAGCACTGACTTATTAAAAAACCCCACTCAGTGACAACACAGATCCCAAACAATGCTGTTTGGAACACCTCACATCCCTGCAGGGAGTCACTACAGGCCTGCAGGATCAGACTGCAGCACTGGGACCATAACAGCACACACCAAAAAGAAATCCCAATAAATAAATAAAATGAGTACAAAAGACAGCAAGTAAACATCTGACTTGTCAGACACAGACTGGAATTTATGTTCAGGGACAATTTAGCACAGCAGGGAAGCAACAATGACAGTACTTGATGCTGCCCCAAGTTGGGCTAAGCTGCAATGTTCTCATCCTTCAGAAGAATCATATGGCTGAGGTGATGAGTCAAATTTGAGAAATCCCAAAAGGGACACCCACCAGAGTATTTCAGAAATAAACATCTCAGAGTTCAGTTTTCCCATTCTGGAAATCACCATTACTTGACAAGCATTAAGGAATCACACCAACATATACATCTGAAATGGTCCAAATGGACCTAGAAGGCTCCAGTGCCCAGCACTCATTCTTCTCATACTGTACCTGTCAGGTGGCAGCTAAATACAAGTACACGAGAGGTAGATGATGCTTCAGTTGTCAAAGCAGCATCTTCCACTGATTTCAATGAGCTGTGCATGGCATTGTCTTGTGGGATCGCTGGCTGATCCAACAAGATGTGAGAGGTGATCACTTGGAGAGTCCACCAGCATTGACTGATGTGATAACACAATATTAAAAGAACTGCAACATTCTTTGGAGCTGACTGCTATGAAGACTGACCATGAAAGCAGAAGCTAGGCTTGGCACACTTTTTGGATACTTCTAGGAGTTAAGCATTTTTTTTAAAGTGCAGGACAGAGTTGTATGCTGCTTCCTGAAATAAAGGAATGTAAGGGCTTGCCCTGCTTTGGGTATCGTGGCCTTGCACATACAGGTGTTACATGCATGAGGCACTGTCTGCAGAAACACCACTTGTTAGGGCTACATGCAGAGTTATTATTCCTATGCTTATTGTGTGATATGCAGAAAATCCAGCTATGACAACCCAGTAAATTACAGCCAAGCCTTGCCTGAGGTCACTGTCTAGGGCACTGTAATAGTGAACCTTTCATTCCACCTGGCTGAGGACCAGCCCTTGTGTGGGTCAGCACAGATGTAGGAGGGAACAGAGGGAGCTGGATCATACACACACCAAGTAGAACAGCTGGTGTGACAGTGCACATGTACACAGAGCACAGTGTGTACATGCCAGCTGGGACATGCAGATAAATATGGACACGGGGAAGATAAAAGCACTTTTACACGATGAAAGCTTGCTCTAAGTTCAGCATTTTCACAGAAGCGGTGGTTAAGAAAAAAAAAAGAGAGACAAAGAACAGACATATTCAACATACATTTCACACTTAGAAGTACATACTACATTGTCTACTACTCAAGTATTTTAGTACTTCTGGACATTGAAAACAGCCATTAAAGAGACTAAACAAAGAGACTGTAAAATCTCCTGAGAGAAAAAGAGTATCCCAACAGACCACTTCATTTATGAACCTAAAAGCTAGACAGTAATAGCATGTTTATCTACTGGCTGTGGAAATGTTCAAGCAGACAATACCCCAAAAGTTTCCTGAAACTAGTTCAAATTTATGTCCTTAAAAGAAAAAGAGGGGCTGTGCTCCTCTTCCAAAGTGTGTGTCCTAGCAGCCCTGGCATTCACAAACTTATACAGAATGATGCCCTAATTCTGTCACTTCTAACTTTGTTTTTATATGGAAATTATGAAGGGACATTAAATTTTGGGATACAGGGGAGCTTATCCAAAACCACTAAGGGTTTGTATTTCTTGCTTCAAGCAGTTTTGGAACAGCCAAAAGATCAGTATGAACAGCATCATATAAAAGAAAAATGAGGGCAACCCATATTTGACTTCCCTTTTTCCTATCTTTCCCTTCTGTGTCAGCAGTACTTTGATCATCATCCCACCTAAAACAAAATAACCATCTCTCTAAGCTAAGGCACACGTACTGAGATTTTTTGGACACGAACATCCCCCTCTTTTCTCTCAGCAGAAGAGCTCTACAGGACACGCCTACCTTGCAAACTTTTCCTTATCACCAGTGATTTGATCACCATCATACCTAGAAATGAAAGATAGTACATCAATCAAGAGGAGTTACACATTGCATGATAGCCAACACACAGCAGAAAGCAAAAAAAATTCACAACTGCAAACCATTACAAATAACAGCAAGAAAAACAAGAGAATGAGAAAGCTACAGCAAAGAAAACACAGAGTCTGATGATACTTCCAAGCCATGCTGATTCAGAAACTTCATTTGTGTATTTAAAAAAACAGAAGACACATTTCAGTGGATTTAAGCAAACACTTTGACATACACTGATTTCTTGGGAAACTTAACAAGCAGCACCAGTACAGAAAACACCAGTGAGCTTTTATCCACAGCAGACCATGAAATATTTATTGTTGTGCTGGAAGTGAACGGGATGTATCTGTTCCAGCTTGCAACCACAGCTCCCTCCATTCAGCAGAGGGCACTGATGGTCTACAGATAACACGGGAGGGCAGAGACACGGCTGAAGGGCGATGCCTTATGTAAGGGAGCCTTCAGGAAAAGGTTCTGCAGGTACAGACACTGTACTGACTGCCATGGAGGCTGGCAAAAGGCAGGCAAGGGAGGTGAAACTGCTGAGTAAATAGAAGGGAAATTTAAACTGGCTTAATTCCCTAGAAGTAAACAGGTACCTCACTCCTACTCAAATCAACTGAAGTTGGATGCCCAGCCAGGTATGTGTGGTGTTTGAGCAGCACCTTTATGGAGGAAATCCAAACCAACAGGATTTTTGTCCTGTGGGACTAAAGCTTCACTGTTTCTGAAGCATTGTCCCAAAGACAGGCAGCAATGTGACATTTCAGTAAAAAATTACATGCTGCTCCTCTTTCTCTTTCCTAAAAAACGCACTAATCATTTGCAATTGGATTTTGCTTGGATAGATACAGAAATGTTAGTTTGAAACCAAACTGCTAGCTCCAAAACACAAAATGTATGTTTTGGAAAACTCAAAAATAAGGTAATGGCTTTTCTAGAAGTGAAGATTATAGCTGCTCAAGAATAGTTAAATGAGATTTTGTATTACAATTACACCTTTCCAAAATGATGTAACTTATTACAACAGCCAGCTTATGAAGGTCCCATGTATTAGCTAAAAAAGTAATACAGCCTAAATAAGCATGATTTTCCTCTTCTAACAAATCAGTAATGCACTTTTTCTTTTTTCTGTCTAAAATGAATTAAAACTAACTTTAAATAATCCACCTATGCAAGTTCCTCATTCAAACAGTGAAGACTAAGCTTAAGCAAGTCTTGAGCTGTATTTCTTTATGTTGTGTTCAACACCAGCACCCTCAAAACATTCAAGTGACAACACCACTCTGTTCCCCTTGACTCCACCCAGAGAACACTGAGTCCAAGTAATTTTCAGCAAAAAGACCAATTCAATGAGGAATGGGCACATTACAGGGGAAGCACAGGCTCCGTGTGAGGATGAGGTGTCATGCAGGGATACCTGAGCTGAGCTGGAAGCCCTGAGCAGCAGAGTGTGTTACCTGCCATGGATCATTGTGCTAACACCACTACTGTGCTCCCACCAGCCTGAGGCTTGCCTACTCATCATTCTCTGCTTGACTGGGTGAAGATGTTATTGCCTCCAACCACTGGCTTTGCCCTTCCAGTCCCCCAGGTGACCTCTGCACACATGCTCCTTCAGGCACTTCAGTCAAAGCCAGCTGGGTTAGCGTCAACATTTAAACAGCAGCTCTTTGATAACTACATAATTTTAACTGAAACAAGCTAGGAATAAGTCATGTGAGCAATCTGGAGAAGGGAACAACTAGAAGAGGATGTCTGAATGTAGCCCTGGGTGTCTTTGCACGGTTTTTCTGTACTCTCTAAAAGCAGAACAATCTGGCGTCTATACAGCATTTAAGAGTTAAGTGTCAGATTTTGATCTGACACCTAAAATCAACTGAGTCTAAGCACAGCACAACATACCTCTCCATTAAAAGCAATGGAATTATTGGCTCAACTCATGAATCAATTTTGAAAGACCAAAATTAGAAAGGGGAAGGACCAACACGTGTATCAGTGTGCCCAGAAACCCTGATGCTTGTGCAGACACAAACCAGGTCCCATTCCTCACAAACCTTGTTCCTTTAACATGTGTCTTCTAGCAAATATTAGGACTAAGCCCTTAAACCACCAGTTTTAACACCAGGGACTGCTTCTGTAAATGACAACAACCAAACAGGAGTGCTGCTGGTCTTGTGCAGTAAATTATGATATGGTGTCACAGTGCACCTTCAGCACACTTCTCTTTGGACTGACTGGAATAACCCTGTTAAACGCTACAGTGACAGCTGTGTTTCAACGTGGCTGCTGCCACAGAGCTGCAATTACAATTTGGCTAATCAGCAGTTACCCACAGGCCTCAAAGTATCTACACCCCTCACTGCAGCTGCTTGGTTTCTAATGAAAAAATGCAAACAGTGTGACCAGAAAAAAAAAAAAAGGAAAAGTGAAAAAATGGCAATGAGGCTTTACTGTCTATTTCTAGTTTTGAATATTCCATGTTAATGAACATTTTTTGTCAGTTTTTACTATTCAGTTATACCTAATGGTACATAATATAAAGATCATTAACTTCAAAAAAACAATCCACCTCTAGGATCTGTCAAATTGTCTTCACAAGCAATTAACATCTGAAATAAATTAGAAATGAAATTTCATTTTCAGTGGCCGAAAGACAACTTCAGCAATGTCAAGTAACCAAAGTTTATCTACAGCAGTTGAAATAATAAGCTAAAAATCTCAAGTTTTCTCATTTGATATAGCTGCAGAACGAAATTGTGACACACACTGTCAGCTTTATAAGCCAATAACTACATTAGGCAGATTTCTGCCAGAATGCCTGATTTTCAGAGGAACCCAATAAAAAGAGTTTGTTGTATTTAAAACTAGTGTTTGGGTCGAGTTGCTGGCAAGTTCTTCACCCATATTTATATTGATTTTTAAACATCAGTAATGAGACAGCCGTCTTTCCCCACTGAAAGAAGTCAGTGATTTTGGCCAACTCTTTTGTAAATGCTCACCTTGAAAATTTGCTGGGCCCCTCCCCATCTTCATCATCAAAGTCCATTCTGTAAAAGCAAGATTTCCAAATCAGCAATCAAGGCATTGGCAATGGTGGCATGAACATTCAAGCCAGCTGTTCTCAACGTTGTCAGATTTGTGTTTTGCCTAGAGGTGCTAACGACTGAGGATTCCAGTCTTGCTCATCCTCTCCAGACCTAGGAGCAGCCCATCAGCTCATTTATGTCCCAGACCTTCTTAGGGCTGCAGAAGGGCCGAGTTCTTCCTTGGGCCAAATCCCAGCCTGCCAGTTTGGCTCCTCCAGGGAGCCACAAAAAGCAGGAACCTCTTTCTTCACTTCTTACACAGCCTGGGAAGATTATCTTCCTAATTTAGACACCTAAATTAGATTCATGTATTAGCAGTGTGATTGTGTCATAGATATTATCACTATAAAGTTATACAATAAAATAATTTACAAAGCATTTTAGACATTTTTATACCTCTGGATAAATATTTATATCACCAATTACAGGGATGCAACTCTGCCACTAAACATTAGACAATCAAGCTGATATAAAACTATCATATACAATTATTTTATTAGTCTATTTACTTTAATAAAAAACATTAGTATGATATATATACACCTTGATTTGTGTAGATAGGAAATTATAGTTCTGTTTTGCAAACATTTTTTCAGATGTCTTTAACATTCTAAGCTTTCTAACCTTTCAGTGTAGTAAAACTTCATAAGACTACAGATTCCATGTCTCTAACACTGTTCATATTAACAGGTATAAGTCCTGTTAAGGGCAAAACCCCTTCAAAGTGACAATGATATTTATCCCAGTATTAAAAGGATTTATAACAGTGACAAATTGAGATTTTTATGTCCAGAGTGTGGGAAAAAGATGCAAAAACAGTCTCTAAAACTACATCAGCATAGAGAAGTGCCAGGCAGGCACTGCCCTCCTTCTTAAATTCTGACAACCAAGACAGACTGGCCCATAAAAGATGTGTCTGAGTCACAGCAACCTCTGTACAATTGGAATGAGGGCAGCAAATGAGCACAGGAATTGGACATGGCATTGGAAAAGTTACAATAATATTTTCCAGATGGTAACGGCGATTATTCATTTCTGGAGGAAGCAAAGAGAAAACCATTTTTCCCCAAAGAGCTTTAAGAAAAGCTGTGTATTTAACTTGCTTAACTTCGATGCAATCTCCGTTCTCACTATAAATTACATCTTTGCTCACCCAATTACCACCAAATCCGGTTCCAAGGTCCGTGATCCCTCAGCTGCCTCCTGCAGAACAGCACCGACCCCCAGTGGCCAGTGCCTCACCTCTGCCACAGGGCTGCAGCTGAGGCAGGACCTGCTGCTGCTGCTGCTGGCACCCCAAATGTGCCCATCAGGGCTGGCACCAGCAGCCTGACTCCCCCTCCACCTGCAGCATGCCCAGAAATTTAACATTTACACACCGTGGTGTAGCCCAGGGTCTCCTCTCACCTACCTGCTTCCACCCCACATGCAATAATGTACCTGCAGGTGACATTCCAGAAAAACCTGCCCAGTTATTTGAATTGGAATGTTTCTACCTGCACTGAAAATGTGACAGTCAATGTCACAGGGGAGCTGTTTGTTTACAAGGGGAGGGCAGCTCCGGGATGGCTCCACCTGAAGCCACTCACAAAAGCATCACATCAGGCACACCCTTACTTGGTTTCACTGAAACACATCTGAGAGAAACACCCAGTTTCAAACTGGAGGAAAAGGGCTATAGAAAAAATTATACACCTGTGGGGGAAAGCCTTTTCTTCAGGAATTTTATGAGACACCACTTTAGTCTGGGACAGATTAATTTTGTAACTGTTTCCCTTCATCTCCAGTACACTGAGATCCCATGCCTTGGTGGATATGATTCTATGACTTATTTAGCTTCCAGCCAAATACTCCAGCTGAGTGCTAAGGGATGAGTTTTCCCCAAAATCAAATATTAGCTGTGCTGCATTTAATCTAGTTTATTATTAGTGGAATACAATGCTGAGAATTAGAGATGATGATAACAGTTTAAGGCTTGATCCCACTGCCTGCACTGTATCATCACCTCAGAGGCAGTAAGGGGGACTAACACACCTATTTACTTAGATGGTTGGACATCAGCTTCTTACTTTAGGAGATTCTTGATGGGTTAATATCCACAGGTAACACACTTTTACAGTGGGCTCATCACAGCAGAATTTGAATGCATAGGGTATAGCATCAGTCTGCACCAGACTATTTAAGCCTTTAAATAATGCCTTTGCTTCGTTAAACTACCCAAACCCCTTTATTTCATATGAAAATTGAACATAAATTTCATTTAAAATTTCAATACTTTTAAAAAATGCAACAGCAAATATATCTCTGTTCCACCTTTGTTAATTCATTTCCTAATTTCACAGTGCAAAATGAAAAAAAACCCTTTGAAACATTAAGAAAAAACCCCTCGGGTATAAAGTCATTGATTCCAGTGTCCTGCTTGATCCACTGTGTCTGCTGTACAGCGAGGCAAAGACAGTGAATCAGTTGTAACCTTTAGTAGAACACAGCAGAACATGTAAAAATAATATTCCATCAACCTCCTCACACCCTGACAGATAAGATCTTCTGTTTAGATAGAATATACTGCACATTAGCAAAACAGCAGAAGCAGCCTCCCAGAAGACAAATGACATCATTTCAGAAGATTCAGAAAGACTATCTTTTATCTTCATTTAAAATTCCCATTAAAAAGAGGCTTTAAAAAAGAGCTGCACTATGCTCTTTTGTTTTGAAGAGACAGCATAAATCTTGTTTTCCTCTTTCATACTGTTCACATCAATCGTGAAAAGGCCTGATGCATGAGGTACTTATTAAAATGTATTTTCCCTAGAAGGTGTAGGGCTACCATAAATACAGCGATAAAAATACTTTTTAAAATTTAATTATTCTCAATTAGAAACCTTTTCATTAAAAAAACCCAGCAAACCAAAACCAAAATGCCTCCAACAAGGCGGACCTGCACAGGTTAAAAAAATTGAGGTGCAAGAGGATTTCAACACTGCAACAAAATTACTATGTAAAATTCCCAATGTCAGAAATGTCAAAAGATGCTTGCCATGATTGCACGGTGTAGGAAGAGGGAAGGCAGGAATGCTCAGGAGCAAATGCAGCTGAGAAGCAGACAGGGATTTGTATTACAGCCTTTTATCCAGCACAATGTTGGGGGGTAGAATTGTGGGATGCAGTCTCTTTTCCCCAGATTTTGATAGTTCTGGTTCAGAGAAAAGGCAAGACTACACTGTGAACTGAAACAAAACCAATGCAACTGGAACCAGCTCGTCAAAAAAACCCCCAACCCTCCTTGCCCAAGTACAGATAGTCAAGGAATGTGAAAGAGCCCCTTATCCTCTAATACAGCAAAGCCTAAATTAAAACCACATTAAATAAAGAACTGAGGGTGCATTAATCTAAGATAGTCATTGACCATTGCAGTGCATTATCTCATGCTGTCACTTTCTTCTATGAAGTAGTTGGTATAATTTAGAGAAAGGAAAAATATTTTTCCAAGCTGTCAATGAAGCCAAATGCTGACATGGTAGAAACACTTTCTGGGTAGCCAATGACTTTAAACTCATCTACATTCAAGTCCACGCAGCAATTATTCTGCCAGCTTGCCTCAGCAATTATGAAAAAAGAAACAATTTTCAGAGATAACCAAAACTGGGAAAGCTGGCTGTGTAAGCTAGCTTCACTCCTTTATGTTTGACACAAAACATCCACTTCTAAAATGCCCAAGGATTGAGCTGTACAAAGATGTATCACCAGAACAGCACTGAAAGGACCAAGTGTTAGTTGCAACTTTGTTCAAAGAGAAGCTCCGAGGAATTAGACACAGCAGGCATTCTTTCCCTGAAGGTCTGAATACACAGCAAATATCCCAAAAAAAAAAAAAAAAAGAAAAAAAAAAAGCACTCTCAGCTCAGGCTTGGAGAAAGGCTATTAGTTCAGAGCTATGGTGCACAGATGAAATACCATGATCTAGGTGTAAAAGCGAATGTGTACTAATTTACTCACTGAATTAACATGTTAAAGACATTTAAAATAATTTGATTTTATGGTCCTCCCACCTTCCGCTCACTTCACCTTCTCACAAATGGATGACAATACTTAAAATGTAACAGTTAAAGCATTTCAATTAATATTAAGTCAGAATTTAATATCAGAATATTTCACAGGCAGCAGCATCAAACCTTGGCAACAGTAAATTGCAAACTGATATTCAGAGCTGACATGGTTTATGATCAAAAAAGAGATCAAATATCCTGCAACTCAAGTACAAAACCTTATCTATGTTAGGTAGCAATGAAAAGATGTTAATGCTTTGTCTTGTCTTTTCTTTTGAGTGCAAGTTTTAAAAGGTTTTCTCGTTGAGCAGCTTGAAAATAAAAATGTGATGCCTGTCAAAGACAGATTTTAGGAGTTTCTCAAACCGATTTCATACAGTTAGCTCAGCATAAGAAGGGCACTCAGTGGGGGGACATATTTAAACTGTTCTGTTCAAAGGAACACCCCTCAGAACAACCCTCCAGAGTGTTCACATCACACCAACCTTGCCCCGCATTCAAGGCAAGATCAACTTTCTCCCTTGTTAATTCACTCCAAGATTGAGACTCCAGCACTGTTACTGGAGCAGACACACAAAACAGGCAATGTACCTTGGTGAACAATCCCCAGAGTAGCTCTTGCAAGGAATAAAGTCTTCCTTATTAGGCCAATGAAGATTTTACTCATACTGTCGATCCTGTTAAGCCCCCCTGCTCCTTATTTAGGATGAAATACAAGACTAATCAATCTCTTCTGAAGAGACTCTGGGTTCAGTCATCTCTGAGAAAGCATCACCCAAAGACCATTGCTATTTGTGATCCACCTTTGATAAAAACAGGAGGGAGCTGTCATCAACAGAGAGCAGTTTTCTGTTCTTCTCAAGCACTTGCTACACCTTTCTTCTAACACAGAGAATTACTATGAGTTGCCACAGAGCAATCTGATGTGGGCAACCACCCCTACACCACATCAGCCTCTGATGCTAGAGGAAAACAAATTTTCAAATTTGTTTCAAATTTCACACAAACAAAACCCCACATTTTCTTCTTTAGCGCAGCCCTCAAGCTTGTGTAAGGGCCAAATTTCATTCAGGCCCTTCTCCCAGAAGAAGACTCTGCTGCGCTTCCAGTGAGACCTAGAATATCGTGGTCCAAAATCTCTGAAGAGTGAGAGCTCATGCTATTTCTGTACCTGGAACTATAAAGGAAACATCTTTAACAGGTCTCTCTAAGAGATTCCAAGTGTAACCTTCAGATGAAGTTGAGTAAATCTGCATGTGCCATCTTGCTACCTTATTCACTTGATAAATCACTGTGAGATTAAACAGATGTAGGCAATATACATTCATTATATCTACAACAGCCACAGGATCCAAACTCCTTTCTGAATGCTTTGCCAAACCTGTAAATCTTTTGAAACCAGCAAAACAACAAGTCATACACTTATCAGCAAGTTTGATCTTGCAGGAAGAACAGATGCACTGAAGAGAAAAACTAAACATCAGTGACTAATGTCATAATGCAGTTTAGATAAATATAACATTACATAATAAACACACACATACATACAGGTGCATTTTGAGTCTTACAAGTAATTTCCAGTTTCAGACCTGGAAAAAAAGGAGGTGGCTTACCCAGAGCGACGCTTCCCTCCTCTGGAAGGCATGGATCCTGCCATCCTCACTTGTCCACTCGCCATTGGAGCCACTGGCAAAGCCACCGAGCCAGGAATGTCTGATGCCATTTCTGTAAGGCAGAGGTAGGGGAAAAGATGGGGGAAATCCCTTAATCCATTACCTTCAACGAGATATCTCTGCTGATAACATTAGAGACACGCCCTTCCCAAAACAAACAGAGAAAGCTTTCCTTTTTATTTCTAAGGAAAAGTAAAGCTCTCCTACTAAAACCCAGCAAATTCACAGATCCTTTAGAAAAAGCCCAGCTAGGTCAATAGACATTACAGTGCCTGGGAGACAGAGAGAATTGCAGGTATCTCTGTAACTCCACTGACCTAATGGTTCTCATTTTAAGTCTCAAAGAGGCTGTCAGATGAAGGCCAACAACCTCTCACAACAGTTCTGCCTTGTACAGAAATGCAGAGCTGAATTCCCAAGGCAAATGAAGCAGCGGATCATGGTACCAGGGTACCAAGAAAAATAAAAGTCCAAAAACTCAGTTTGCCAGAGAGGCCAAGAGTTGAGAGCAGAGATGAATGATCAGATGATAGTGGTTTTTATTATTTATATTCTGGAGGCATTCAGAGGGCCAGACTGAACTTAGAAGAGCTCAAAGGCTTCCCACATTTCTGCATGGTGTCTTTCAGAGCAGGAGTGAGCCCAAAATCCAGGCTGATATTCATCCCCCTGCCAGGGCTTGAGGTATAGCCACAGGTCAATGAGATCCTCAAACCTCAAAACTTTGATGTGAGAAACTGCAAGAGCTCACCTTATGCAATGGTTTTCAGACCACTAATGGCAAGTACTTCTAAAGTCTGTAAATAACAGTTCATTACATTTCAAAAAAGAAAAGTGGAATATAACATATTTATACTCTTTTCTTCTATCCCATTATTAAGCATGGGATTAAGAATGTTTTTCCTCTGTACAACTCTTATAAACTGTATGAGCAATTAAAACTTTTTTCTAATGTACATGTATTTTATTCCCTCTGAAGGCAAAATCGACAGTCAAAACATTTAATTATCTTGAAAGAAAATGCATCTTCCTCCAACTTAAAAAGAAAAAAAGCTTGGCAAGGTATCTGGAGCTATAGCTAAATATAATTACTAATGGAAAGCAAATCTGCTTAAAAATCCTACTATTTTTTCCCCAACAGATAAGTATGAAATAACTTCAATTACAGAAACAGGAATCCATGTTCTTTCATTATGTCTGAAGAACACTTCCATCTCTGCCACACTTTATACACATCCATTATGCAACATTATGCATTTCAAATAATAACATTTTATCTGTTCACTGATTTCATGAATTTCTTCTAGTACATTTAGTTTTATTAACTCCTTTTCAACTAAAAAGCAACAGAGCAATCCAATATTTTTTAACAAAGTCTGCAAGGCCAAACAATGAGACCTATGCCCCCACACCACAGAAAGCTCCACAGTGGCTGAAGCTGCAGCTATGTGGAAACACAACATTAATGCACATTAGCATATCTCCAGACAAATAAAAGCATCAGCATGCAAACAACTGGTAAATCACTATTTCCAGAATGAGTACCCTCAGCTGTCTCATGCCCATAATTCACTCAGAACATTCAAACTCATCTCTCATGGATAGAAACGAAGGTCATTTTGAAATGCTCTGCTCATTCCTGTATTAAAGCAGATGGTAAAAACCATAATAAATCTACCTGCAAAGTGTCCTCATCACTCAGAAACACATTTCACAATAGATCATCAAGGAGATGAGATTTTTTTTTTTTTAAATAGTAACTGTAATACAATTTCAGATCATCTCTGAGCACTATTTTAAGAACAATACTGTATGAGAAACTCTTGTAACCTCATTTTCCTCAATCTAAACCAAAGATAAGGAAAAAACACACCAAGGGTTGTATCTGTCTACTTTTAAAAGTCTAAAAGCCCAAACTAATTGTTTAAGGTAACTTTACAGCTCACCAAAAAAAAGGCAACAAAGTCCCCTTGCTCTTCTTTATGCATTCCATGCTTAGAGGTGCATCCAAAACAGGTTGAGCAAACCTCATTCTGTGAAGAGACCTTGCTGTCACCACTGACAAGTCAGGGAGACCTAGACAGATAGTTTTGATCATTGTCCAACTTAGGTGGTTGTGGATAGGCAGAATGAGTTGTTTTTCTGCACTTACATTCAGCCTTATTTGTACAAAAATACAGGAGGCAAGGGCAGCTAGATAGAAATATTGTGGTAAAGAAGGATTCCAAGGAGCCTATTAGCACAAACAAAACAAAAAAAGGAACATGCATCAGACACAGACCAAAAGAAAAAATAACATAAGATAGCCTTAAGACTGTACAGTTACATAAATTTAGAGCAGTCCCAGTTACTCTGTTGGAGCATAAATTAGTATAGAAGCCCAGACCTGCAGCATCTGGTTACAGATATATTAAAAAACAAAACAAAAAGACATGCTGGGTCAACAATCATAAAGATCATGTCTTCAGGCTTATCTAGACCCATGTTCAGGTACACATTAACACTGATGTTCACAGAAGTGTTTCAGCAGCAACAAGTGCTGGGAAGCAAGGTGTTCTCCTTCTGAGATTCAATGTTCAAAGAGTGGACTTCCCTTCTGCCAATGGAAATAAAACAAGTGTTGCTTACTCTACCCAAATTTAAAATATGAACATAAGGCTATAATTCTCAGCAAGTGAAACAAGGTCAAGCTGAACATTCATTAAAATCATCTGTAACCATCAAGGCAGTGTTCTGAACAAATTTCTTTAATCTTTAAAAGGTGTTTATTAGTGTCAAATAGAAATAAATTTTTTTGCTGAAAAAATGTGTGCAATATTTCATTTGGAGGTCAGAGAGCTCCTAGAGATCTGCCAAAGAACACAGAAATGTTATTAGAACAAAACCCAGCACAACACTCGCAATCTTTAGTGAACATTCCTCCAGCTGGACAACATTTAACAGCTCTTGTCTGATCACTGTCATGTCTGGGAGCAGGTCAGATCCTGCCACCAATATCTATGTTCATCTTGGGGATGCCTGAGGAGCCACATTAATCCAGGAACAATGTAAAACCAGAATTAGCTCTTCCATTTCTGTCCCAACTTAATTTCACTGCTGAACATTCAAAGTTTGGACATTACATGTTTACTTAAGTGCCACATTTAGGTCAACCCCAAAATATTCATGGATGTTTCTGAAATAAAAGATAATCTGTAACCGCACATTAAAATACTGGGATAAAATACAGGGATTTATTCCCCCAAAAATCCACATTCATCTCAAGCTGTTACACAGATCTGCAAAAGAAATAGCTGCTGTGCATTTCACAAAGCAAAGCACAAAGAGCAAGCTAAATGCTGCACAAGGATACCATGAAAGTGCACAAGAACCCCAGTCAGAGCAAGAATTACTGAAAAGTGCAGCATGCCAGGATGAACCTGCGCTTCTTTTTTTTGCTAGGGGATTATTAAACCACAGCTCTCAAGCTCAAACTTTAAATCTTGAGCCCCACCCCAGACCCACTGCCTGAAATGTAGCTCTATCTTGTCTCTGACACCAATTTGTGACTTGCTGAGGTATCCCCCAGAGAAGGGCAGCTCTTTGGCCAGGTATCCTCACAGGGAGCATCACACAGCTCCAGAGATGGTGGCCCCTGCTCTGCTCCTCTCCACAAACCACAGCCATGCATCCTGCTGGGAAGCTTTGAAATGCTGTGCATGACAAGATTTTCTAAACCCATCTTACAAAAGGTCCTGTTAATTACATTATTTTCAGCTACTGGAGCTATACTCCCCTTGCCTAAATACAACAGACGTGGACAGGGCCAGGTTTAAACCCAAAGTCTACTGGAGAAATGGTTTTGCCAACTCCCAGACTCTGAATCCCTGACATCAGCTGTGAGGACCAGTTCCAGATTTGCTATTCCATGTCAGGTACCACAGAGCATGCTCTCCACAGGGCTCCTTTATCCTTCAGCTTCTACTGTAATAAACACGACTAAAGTCAGATACCAACATCTGACTAAACAAGAGGAAATTCTACTTTTATCAATACAAACGTGACAGATTTCCAGCCACTAATCCATAGAATGGCTGAGATGTCAATCACCTCCAAGTAAATGTGGATCTAAGGCTAAACACAGAATTACGAACATGCCCAATCCCATCAACAGCATCATACACGGTGATTTCAAAATGTTCTTTTAAATATTCTAAGAAAACAGATTTCAAAAACTTCTTTAGAAACTGTATTTTTCATTACCCTGTAGTCATACGGGAGTTAGATGCATCTCACCTAAAAGGTTTTGATTGCAGTCAATTGCAAGGGGGATTTTCTGCCGAGCACAGAGACATTTAAGAATAAACTATATCATAGCACTTACTTTAGAATATGCCAACAAAAATACGAAGCCATCATGTAGTCAAAAATATTTCACAGAAACACTAATGCTAAAAATCTAGCTGTATATTCAATCATTGCTTTTAGATGTTAACTACATAAAACAGAGCTCACTCTCAAAGAATATTAAACCCCCCCCATTTTTCATTGTTCCTGATAACTCTGTTAATACTGTTTTACTTGCATTCCGTTGCCAGACACTTTAAATAGACTCCACATCAAAAACATCTACTGTACAGAGAGGAGCTGCAGAAAAGCAAAAACATTCCTTGCCATGCTCTCGACAGAATTACGATGACAAATAAATCACAAAATATAAGAAAATCCCACCTTTTAGGAAGACTCTTACAAAGATGCTATTTCTTTCCTGGGAACAAAACCTTCTTGGAGAGAAATTTTATCCGCATATAAGAAGAGTCAGAAACCTCTGGGAAGAAATGTAGCAGCATTGGTATTCTGCTCAGAAAATGTCATCACAGATCTGTTTACCTTAACTGTGGACCATGATTCAGCCGGTGACAACCGTCTTGCATACTGATCAATTTATTTGCAGCAAAATTACTAACATTTTCTACTTTAACCATTTAGGTTCTGGAAAGAGCTACTAAGACAGGAATAATAAAAAAATCCTAATTAACTAAAAATGTTCCCCTCCACCACAATGCCCTGTGCTTTGGGGTGCATGCAGGGAGCCCACCCCTAATCTTGAAGATAAATTAGGGCATGTGGTGAGCAGTTACCAGAGAAACGTTCTCTTTTTCAAAATGAAGATCAGAGGCTTATCCTCTGCCTGCATCACAGGTGAATGTTAAGCATACTCGAAAGGGGGGGAGATGATGAGATTGAGCTGCTCAGCTGAAGGGGCACTGTCTGTTCAGCTGAGACTGGGACCAGGCATTCAAGAGAGTGGCCTAACCGGTGTTCCAGAGGCCAAATCCAGTTTCCTCATTCCCTGCCTTCTCTGCTGTGACTCTGGAGGAGATGCCACAGATAGTGACATGCCTAAGAGATATCTACCATAGATAGATACCACCAGTAGGCTGGCAGAGCAAGTTTTGAAGTCAAAGAGGTGAAACCCTCTAGGGTGCCTCCAGGCTTGACTGCTGTATTCACACAAGCCATCCATGTGGGATGCCCTGGGATCTCACGGCAATCCACACCCTTCTGTGTGCCCCATAGTTCAACAACACCACCTGGATGTGCAAAAGAAGATGGGATGCAGACAAAGAATTGGAAGTAACTGTGACAAAAAAGACTTCTGGTCTACTTTAGGGGAATTCTTGCTGCAACTGCTCAGCTCCAGGGACAATATGAGACCAATCACTGCACAATGAGCAGACAGCAGTAAAAACCAGGATCCTCTGAAGCATCCTCTGAGACATGCCATGCAGAAACCACAGTACCCAAAACCCCATTGTGGGAACATCAATCTTTTGATCTATAAAACCAAAAAATTATTTCATACATTACTACATGATTTTGAATGCTATTTTGACAGCACTTCTTATTTTAATTTCCAATTTTCATGTTAACCACCTTATTCATTCCAGTCATGTTGCTAATTCCATTAATTCATATCTACCATGTGGTCAAGGTACAAAGATTTCCAGAGACATCAAGGAGTAAGGAATGGATATGGATCACATTCATATTTACTGCCTAAATGACCCACACGATCCATGTACGACTGAACAAACTCAGAATGCCCTTCAGCACAATCTGAAAGAAGACAGAAGTCACACCTCTGCACCTGCCACGGAGAATGCTACAGACTAAAAGTTAAACTTGAAGGAAGCACAGACAGAAGATGCACTTGGCTACTTAAAGTTAGGCTGGGAAGAAGGGAAAGGGTAGCTGCTTCTTCATCCTTCCTGACAAATGGCATGGCACCTTATGCCCCTGCATTTTTCCCTGGCTATTTTTCCACTTCTTATTCATAATGACCTATTCAACCTCTGAGTGAGGTGAACTATTTCTTGTACTCTCTTTAATAAGCCAATACATCCAACTGCTGACAAGTTCTGCCAAACTATGACCATTACCCTCAAAAGAGGTTGATGAAATTCAAAACAGGGAGCAAAGGTTAAAAAAGAAGCCTTAATGGCTCCTGTTCTGAAAGCACATCTCAGGTCCTGGAAAACAATAAACCCTCTCAGAATTGAAACAAGGCTTGTATCTGCACTGCAGAATGAACATGAAAACTGACCTGAACCTAAGCACCTTGCCTGCCTCTAAAATCTGACAATCTTTCCCCCTGCAGAAGTGGAGGCTTTAACTCAAGCAGAAATGTTCCCAGGTCTCCACCATGGTTACAATGGACTGACACACTAGAAGAAAAAGTATTTCTTACATCCAAAGTCTGAAAGTGCATGAAGGAGTGAGCCAGAAGCAAATCCAAGGACCTGGGGTAGACTCACACTGCAAACACAACCTGAGCCTCCAACACTTGGCAAATGTCTCAGCTATGAATAGTTACAAGCAGGAAAGTGCACATGCAAATTGGGCAGGGAAGTAGGGCAGCTACTGTGAAAGGCCAGTTTACAGAGGATGAAAATCTGATTTTGAAGGGCTGTTTCAGGATTGATTTAAACATTATTAAAAGAAGAGAGGCAGGTGCTTAGCTTACATGAAGGGTCACAGGAAAACAGCAGACAACAGCAGCAGGACTATTTAAGGTGTTTGAATGTGACCCTACCTGGTCTTCAGCCACTATAGACATGATAATGCAATCACACAACATAATTCCACATTTAATTGTCTCTGCATTAATTTGCCCTGGATTTATTGGCATTATTTTGGCTGATATTACTGACATGTGGCAAAAAGTACCAAGCAAATCACCAAAAAACAAGGCTCCCCAAACTATGCATCATTTCCATTTGAAATGAATGGTGATTCTCCCTCCTTCTCTGACATTTTGTATTTGCCAGAAGTAACTGCATAATTATAAGTTATGTGCAAGAAACAGAAGGTAACATTCAGTGTTATTTTCCATATTTCATACTGAGTAGCAGACGTAGCAAACAGCATATATGGCTGTTCTGTTATGTACAACTGCCCACAGCTGACCCATTAATGAACTCATAAAAAATGTGCAAGCACACACCCAGCCTGGGCAAACAAACACCAGGAAAAAATAATAAACTCTAAGGACTTTCTTTCAAGTTTCTCAGAGACAGATCATGCTCAGTCCATTAATTCTTCATTTAACAAGTCTGTTTCATTTAGCTTGTTTTGGTTGGCATTCAATTAGAAATTCATGTACAGCACAATTTTTTCCCTTTTTAAAACAGAACACTTGATGTACTTCATCCAGTAAAACATCAGGAGGTAAAGTGGAAGCTGCAAGACCAGCTAAAGCTACACTAAAGCCAGGCACAATAATCCTGAATTAGGCAAAACACCTGCATACAGCCCTGTCCACAGGATTATCACTAATTGTTAAAAGGGCCTGGTAAAATTTGTTGCTCAGTAAATAAACAAAGAGAACAAATTGAGAGTTACACAGTTGGCAAGTGCAAGTTAAAAAAAACCCCAATAACCCACATGGCCACACTAACAGCTTTACTGTGATTTCAGTTATGGATGCGTTTTGTCACATCTGCCTCTAAATTCTCAAGATTTACTGAGATTTGACTTCTGTCTACACAGAAAGAGAAGCCCTCTTATCCATCCACTCCTCATCTCCTGCCATGCACAGCATCCAATTTTTGCTGGCCACTCTCATGACTACATATATATACATACATACATACATATATACACACATAGATACAGAAATATGTACACACATACACATATTTATACACACACACACACACACACACACATATATATATATATATATATATAAACCTGAAGAGTTAAGCCTGGATTCTTTCTTACCAAAAAAAAATATTTGCAAGCAAATTTCCTATGCAACTGTTTCACAATAAAGAAATAATAACAGCAGCAAACTGCTCAACAGTTTATCTGCACTATGTCATCATTTGAGGCTTCATTTTTGCTCATTCATCTTCAAACTATTTCTTTTAAAATAATATTTTCACAATCTTCTATCACGTACTCTGGCTTCTTACTATTTATCCAGCAATTATTTCCCAGCAACAGAAGATGGTTTAGATTTCAAGCATTTTTAGTGTTTGATCACAAATCTATTTTGTTCATGTACAAGTTCAACTGCCAATTTGTGGAAATTATTTGAAGCTGCTATTAAAACACTTGCAATGGCATACATAAGAAAAAAACTGCCTGAGATCAATACCGTGGCTCTCCTGAGTTTACATCATAACAAGATGACAGAGATCTAAACTCCTATCAACTACATCAAACATAGTCAATAGCTGCATAAATGCAGAGAAATAAAACTAATTGGTAATAAATCTGTCCAGACCATTCATCAAAATGGATTTTAACTAAATGCAGATCAGGGGCAGCCTGGCTTTCCCAGAAATCCAACATCTTCTCTCAACTATTTCATTTTTTTCTCTCCCCAGAAATGCACAGAATTCACATGAAAGTCATTGCCAACATCACTTGTGCATATTTTCTGTTAATTAAAGAAGAAATCAGCTATCAGGTTTCACGAGCATGAGGCAGTATTTATGACTGTAACTTTTGGTCCACATTCGAAGAAATTTGACAACATCTTTCTTAAATAATGATCAGAAACACTCAAGTGAATTAATATACTCTTGGTCTCCTCTTAGAGTTGTTTCATAAAAATATTTGTAGTGTTCCCATCACACCAGACCAAGACATTCATTCCCCATCAGCTGCAGAAAGCTCAGGAGCAACACAGTCCAATGACAAAGATGTAAAATGTGGACCCCTCTGATTCAAATTATTCATTGAAAATTACTGACTCGTGTCCTTCAAATGCCTTCATTATTTATCACAAATATTTTTAAGTGTGCCTCAGAAGGGTATGTTGATTTTAAATTTCATTCAGAACAGCAACTTGCATTACCAAATACTTAATTATCAGTAAATTTACAGTGTCCTTGGGCACTGTTGGGTAATCAGAATGCTATTGTTTTCATTAAACAGCATTCTATTGATAGCACTAATGACTTCAGTTCTGCTTGATCAACAAGCAAATGATGCTTATTTGATGTTATGATAATTAATTGGCCTTTCAGGTGTTTTCACACCCCAATTCATTACTAGGACTAAGAATTTTTATGTGAAACACCTTAAAAAGAATATCAGTACTTCCCAAAAACCTAAAAATCCTCAAAATAGGGTGTGGTTTAGTACTTCAACCTTTTCTCATGATTTCTAATACAACACTCTCTGCCTAAAAACGACAGGGAAAAACCCCCAAATTTAACTCCCTTTCAAAAACCCAGCCTGAGCACTTTAAATACTCAGTCCATTTTATGCCTGTCTGAAATTCCTTTAAGTCAAAGGAGATTTTCTGATTAATTTTTTTTTTCTCTAAAGATTGAAGAAAACAGCCAACCTCAGTTTCCTTAGTGCAGAATATTCCTAAGTGTTACTTTTAGTTTCTGACACTCCCAAGAATTTGTCATGAATTTTGGAACATCTTTTTTCTGCTTAACTTCTTCCCAGAGCTACTTCCTGAACATATTTTATAAAACTGAACCTCATGCCTTCTTTTTAAAATTACCAGTTTAAGAGAAAATGCTGTTTCCATGTAGGCTGTGCTGGACTTTCTGAAGTGATCAGCAGTAACAGCCATGCTCTTACTTGCTTTTTCAGAATTACAGAATACAAAATTTGCTGGATGTTCTACTAAACAAGAAAAAAAAACAACCAAAACCATATAACAACAAAGCATTATTTTTCTATGTCCCCATATTCACATTAAACATGATTTGACATCCATTACAAGCCACTTGTTCCCAAAAGCATACAGACAGTTCTGTGCATATATCAAATGCAGAAGTGAAGAATGATACTGAAAAAACCCTCACTGTAAACAAACTGGATGTTTGTCAAAAAACAAGCTGATGTTTGTCTGTAAATATTGACCAAAGTAAGGTTTTAGCTTTGCTATTTGCTGACTGAAGAGTAGCACAGGCAAGTACACAGGACACACAAGATTAGTCTGAATTCCAAACCTGGCAATCAGGTTCCAGCTACTACAGGGACTCTACGCAACAAGGCAAACAACCAGTGGCAGCCACATGCATTTACCAAGAAACCACTACAAATACTTTATCCTAACATTTCAATATTAGAAAGAATCATGATTTCATTTCTGAAAATGCATTTACTTCCAGGGACAGCTTACTGATTTGATTTAAAGAGCAGTTTGAGTTAACCCACTAACCAAATATCCCCATATAATACATTCTCTGACTTTTTAACTTGCAAATGCACAATGAACACTTGAAAACTATCTCATAATTTTTAACTCAGTGCAACTGTGTTTTTCATATAGCTTGATCATCTCTTTGGTATATTTTGATCTCAGTCTTTATACAAACTGTAACTGGATGAAAATAAACTAATGCGTTTTCAAAGGCAAATTTAAGCGTCAAAAGCAACCATAAGATAACAAGATATAAGTTTTAAATCCTATATTAATACTTTAAAGCCAGGTGGATTGTTGCTAGTTCAGCACTGAAATAACTATCTATCATGTGTATATTCTGCCAAGACACTTTAAAAGCACATTATCCAAATATCCTACCTACTCTGTAAAGAAAATACAAATCAATGGTTATTCATGTGCCTGGAATAAATAATAACTGCTGTTTCAAGAGAGAAAGAAGCTGTATATTTTCCTTTTCTCTCTCTGTTTCCTCCCAAAGGGAGGAAAATTTTTTGCTAATCCAACACAAACGTGGTTGAAATAAAAGTCTATTAATAAAACATTATCAATTAGTACATCACAATGAAAGACATTCTCTGCTTGTCCCAGCATAGGCATCTTACAAATATGTCATTTTTACAACTGACACATACGAAAAAAGCATCTCAAATTACGCAGTCTTATAAACAGGACTTGCAAACTGGTGGTAAGATAAATGAAAACAAAAGTCAGATGACTTAATTGTGGCATGTGAATGTTATCTGTCAGTGGTTCAGTAGAAAGCCTGTAGTAAACTTGAACCCTGTCCAGGGCCTGTACCACAAGCCTGCCTTCTTGCCCTGGGTGATTCTCAGACACGAGGCAGTCAGCCAGTGAGTGATACACGAGAAATGTGCAGCCAGTGTGCAACAGGCAGGAATTCTCCTGCACAGCCACAATTTACTGGTGTCTAAAATTCTTATAATTATCACATTCATTTTAAATCCAGCAATGATGGAAGAGTATTTCGTCCTCAGGACCATCCTGAAAAACCAAGAAAGGAGCCTAGGTGGGGACACAATGAGCCCTGGAGCCGAACTTGGACACACCATCATTAACCTTCAAATGTAACACCCAGAGACGGAGCCAAGGCTCCTCAAAGCCTGAACTATTTACCACATGCATGCCCTTCCTAGAGCAAGGGGAGGATTGGCATGCTGCCGGTGTCTCACTCAGCTCTGCCAAGGGCAGAAAGGCTTTTGCACATCAGTAGATGAGGCAGAACCAATCCTTTAATGTCATATCAACCTTTCCATCAGAGTCGTCAGATACTACTTTAGAGAAGGAATAAAGAGGCATGTGCCAGCTATGAGACTAATGAATAACTTTTCTCCAGCAAAACATAATTCAACATGAACTCCACATTACTGTTCTTTCCACCCACTCACACATCTCCAGCTGATAGTACTCAACCAAAATGCCGACAAGTAAAACCACACACCTTTTAATTCAGCTACTGTACACCAGCACTAGGATTTCATTTCACAGCACCATCCTATAGCTGCCTAACCTCAAACATTATTTACATATTTACATGCCTCCTGTTTTTAAAACATGCATGGAACCTGGAGGGAGAAACACAAGGGACAAAAGGGAGCATTTTGGAGAGCAAAGATACTGAGACTGGCAACTTCGTCTAAAACATTAAAGACCTTATAAGCCTCAGTCCCATTTACAGTTCAGAACCAAAGAGTTCTGCAGCAGGAGGAGGACACCACTAAAACAAAATATAATTAAGTCCTCAGTCAGGAATCAGTTTGGAAATCTACAATGTTGGCTTGTCTGAAGAGTGAAAGAGTATCAAGATATATTTAAGCACAAGACTAACACATCTCAGAAAGGCACATGTTCCTTGAGTGTATCAGAAACAGATCAGAGAGTACAGAAAGTCCAGGAACACTCACGTTTTACTTAGAAGAAAAACAAACCAGCATCTGTGATCGTTCAAGAACCAAGTCTCAAGTATGAATAAACTACAAGGAGCCCAAAGACTCATATACACTCAAGTACTTCACAGTGATCACCAACAACAAAGAAGGAAGAAAAATTCCCCATTGCTGTTTTATTCTGTAACTATCCATAATGGAAACTTTATACTTAATTTTTAAGTGCCAGTAATGAGCTATTTTTCATAGAGGTTCCATGTAGTCTGGTCTAGAACACTTTGTTCTTAGTGAGAATCCAGTTCCAGAGAAATCATTTCACTTGGACCAACCCTAACTCACAGATGGCAGAGAATCCACAGAGACATTACACATTTTTAAGAACTTGGTTTCAGAAAACTGAGAAATTTGGATTCTGTAGGCCTCAACACTTGGCTTTTGGGGAAGATTGCTATGTTCACTTTAGACATTTTAATTCCAGTAGTACATTGTCCCCTTTGCTGGGCATGGAACTAGAAAGTATTCTTATTTTCCAGTCCTCATAAGAGAGTTTCAGAATGTTCCTATACTGTTCTTAGTGATGGTTCATTTACTTTAATTTCAACAATGAAAATGCATATTTCAAATCTTCACTGGTAAGCAAAATACACTGTAACTCCTGCCCCCACAAGGTTTACTGTGCACCAAACAAATTTACTTTTTCTTTTTTTCCCCTTAAACCAGAAAAATTGCCTATTTTAGATGAAAACATAAAAAATTTAGCAGAGGAACTCTTATCTCTGAAACACTGAAATCTTGACATAGCTCCAATAATTTGCCATTATATTCCTATCCACTGAAAATCTCATTACAATAAAAGGAAGTTTTAATTATACAGCTTTGTTTTCTACTGGTCAAACCACTGCTTATTACAGAAGGTGCAAAACATTTTCAGGGTGAGACATCTATATGCAGAGGGCCAGGGTATCTCTTAAAGATGCTTAAAAAAAGAAATCCAAGGAAAACACTGGTGTCCCATATATAATTACATGAATCTGACTTAGAGGAGTAGTCAACAGACAGATCATTCTTATCCCAAACTCTCTCACAGGGAAACCTCCATGGACTGATGCTAAATGAGCCACCTCTCAGTGGGAACACAAGAACTTATCATTTCAAACTAAGCTTTTCTAGCTATCACTACTTTAAGTGTTTAAAGCTGGGCTCAAAACTGAGCTAGGAACTTTGCCAACAACTTCACTGGACACAACACAATGGAGATCCAGTTTGGCCAGGGCCTGGCAGTACTAACAGCAACACTATTTTTTGTCCACCAAAGGATGAAACATGAAGCAAAGGGCATCGATACACAGTAGCCAGTGCCTTTTAACAGCTAATTTTATGGCTATAATCCACTTCCCACAGCTCATATTACAATCAGCACCTCATTTCAGGGGCTGACTTCTGCCAGGTGTGAGGGTCACTGTGCGTTGGGCTGATTAACCACTTTCCACGTGGCAGAAGCTCAGCAAATTAAAATACCAGCCTCATACTCACACACTGTAGCAACCTGGCCCTCTTCAGGACACTACTGGATGACTTGGAGACATACCAGACACAGCCTGTTTTAACTTATTGCAATAGTATGTGGAGCCTGGGGAAGGAACTCTGCAAAGCACAGTCCAGAAAACAGGAGACAACCTCTGTTCTCAAAAGAATTAAACAGTAAATTGAATAGGATCTGAGACTACTGCTGTGATCTATTCATAAGTTACCTTAACTCTTCTTGCATTCAAAATAATCAGTTCTATCCCAAGTTCTAAAAGCATTTCCAGTTCAGTTTGAATTTTCCATCCAGATATTATAAGCAATACAGTTTTAAAATATATGCATTTCAAGGGCATTTAACAGCATCCAGATATCCACCTACCTTCACTAATAGAAACAGCAAGCAGTAACAAGTTCCCAAAATTACCTACTTGTATGGAATTGTGTTCTGGGTTAGTACTAGGAAAGTATTAGAGACCATTTTTCAAAGTCAGGCCTGCAGGTTCCTCAGAAACAGGTTTTGCTTTTACCTCTGAGGAATACAAATATGCAGTGTTTTTGTTCTTTGCAGCTCAGTGATTTACTGGCATGCCTCTTCCCATAAAATATTTGCATATATCTGAGAGTCAAACTGTTCTGATACATTCTGTGTTTGCCAGGAAGTGAACGCTTCAGTTCAGTGTAACTGAACATTTAAAGAACGACAGGCACCAGGACAAATGGCAGCGTAATTAACATACCAATGAAGAGCCAGTTGTTAATTACTATCCATTTTAGGCATTTTGTATGAGCAACTTACCTGAAAAGCCTTTCCATCTGCATGCTGGCAAAGCCAGTAATAAACAATTCAACACCCCTTGTGCTTGATTAGAGAAAAAATTACAATTATTTTATATTATTCTACTTGTCACACGCAGTTGACATTTAGATGAGAAAAAGCTGCAGCAGCTCAGATCTGAGCATTTGAAATGAATAATATGAGCTGCCCTTGAACAAAACAACAACACACACACACATCCAGGGCAGATGCAAGCTAATAGAGGCTCCTAATTTGACCCTGCTGATCACACCTCACAGTGCCTGCTGGGCTGCAGAGAAGGCAGCACAGTTGCTACTTGGAACAGAAAAAAAATGCCACTTTTCTCTAAGGGGGACTTCAGATGCTCCCTACAGAACGGCATCTGAATTTATAAGCTGCTGAAAGACTTCGGAGTAGCACCAGTACAATGCCAGGATTCATTTACATTTCAACAACACTGAGAAGTCAACACAAAGCTCAGCACAGAGAAAATACAGTAGTTATAGGAGTAGTGAGAAAGGTAGAGACACCTAAATGTAAAAAGCAGGATTGAAACCACAGGACAGAAATACCAAAGATAAGCAAAATGGAAACAAACGCTGACAAAAAAGAGAAAGGAAGCAGAAAGTTTAGAAACATTCATCAATATGTAGAGTATCCAAAAGAAAGGATTTCTCTTTCTCCCTGTGCAGATGGCTTCGCTCAAGGAAGACCAGCGTGCTTTGGGTACAAAAAAAAGGAAATTACATCTATCTTGGAAACAGCTTCTAATTCGTTACACATCGCATGACTACGGCCACTAATCCATGCCAACAATGAAACTGAGATCCATTTGAAATTTTGACTATCCAAAATAAACTCTGAATCAGCTCTTGCTAAAAAATTGTCATTCTCCATTTCATCCTGCATTTTCAAACCATGTAATTTCTGCACATTAAGGGCCAGATCTTGCCAAAATCCTGTAATATTTTGTGACAAAGTAGTTCTTCCCTGAACAGACAGAAAGTGCACGGTCCATAGGGGATTATTCCATCAATTAATTTCCATGTGGATTTTTATTTGAAACAATAGAAGATGATGAAAGATTATTTTTCTGAAGTTTTTTCTTTGCATCTATCTTACTTGGGCTATAATCAGAAGGCAAATGTACAAATGCAGCCTCATAAAATTTTTCTTTTCCTCACTTGACAGAATGATTGATACAGATGGGGTGACAGGAAATGCTTCAGAGCTGAACAAAGAAAACATTGTTAGCAAGAAGTAAACTGTACCAATGATTTCTAGAGCAAGCACCCACCCACGATCTCTGGAATGTCACATTTTTGCCTGTGTCGTCCAGCAAATGTAATGTTTTTGCATGAAATATGTTGCAGAATGGTGAAGGAGCACCTCTGACTTTGCAGATTTCTTCCCCACATAACCTTTACTGAGCACACCTCTACAGTCAGAGAAGCAGCTGGGGTTGGTACCTGCACACTTGTGCACCCAGGGGAGATCTCTGCTCTCCCCAGAACTGGCGAGACGGAATAGCTCATCCTGAGCTGATTCATCCATCTCTAAACACTGCTGGCCAGCCAAAGACACTTTGCTATAGATAGACTGAAAAATCTGCCAGAGATCTACAACAAGAGCCACGATCTAAATTCCCATCTCTTAAACTCAAGACTCCTCTTTCTCTTTTCCACTGCAAATTTTAATAACATTGTAATTTCTGCAGGTAGCACTGAATTAACACATTTTCCATTCTTGCTTGTCAGTTATGAAGCAGTAAGCCCCCCAAAATTACTCTGAACGACACACATATCTGATCTTCACAACCATTTAAGCATAATCTCTGAATACATCTTCATAATGACAGCCCCATTTCTGTCCTCTTAATAACAATAATCACTACATCAACAGGGTTATTTTGCCTTGACTATTTTGAAAAGGCTATTTTTTTTTCTTTTCTACCTAATCCCTATTGCAATTTTCCTTACTGCTAAGAAATACCAGCAACACCATATGGTATTACAGAAATCAGCAATATCTCTTTTGTTTTGCACTTTTCTTAGAGGAATAGGGTAACATTATTCTATTGGGAAAAAAAATTTGGAACTAACCAAAGCTACATATGCGAATATTAAATAACTATTTTGTGACAGAAGAGATGAAATCTTTCATATGGCCTATGCCTATATATTAGAAATATAAAAATAATGGCATTTCTTCAATGCCAGTTACTGTTCAGTACACAGTCCTGAAGGACAAAACATTATTACAGAACAATTCAAGAGGCACTGGCATCTCATACCACAGTTTGACTGAATTAAGGACCAATTCTGCAGCATGAGAGCTTGTAAAAATACAAGAAAAAGATCTGCAGTGTAAACCTCCCATTAGCTAATGAGTGTTCTAATCTTGAAACCCTTTTTTTTTAAACTTTATCTTAGAATGATGACTACTTTTTTGCATACCAGAAACATCAGAGCTCATTATAACCTCCATCACTACAACACTCCAGGATGCTGTTAAATTGACTTTTTAGTTTACTGGGTAGTCTGTATTGTAATGAAGGGCAGAGAGGCAGCAATAAAACACAACTTTGGGGCTTTGAAACCTAAAACACTGAAGTAGATTATTTTTTTAAAAAAATCGTTAATTTCAAAGCTGTTTCAAATCCAAAGAAAAGAATGGCCAGATGGTCAGAAAGCCGGTTCCTTTCAGGAACATGAACTGGGCAGTGTCAAAGAAATTCTTCCACAGCACTTAACATCTTAGAAACTTCAGCCCCAAAGTAGGACTGGGTAACAAATAATTTGGTTCTCAGAATACCTAGTTCAAATAGAAGAATAATTTATCTCCCCTGAACTCCCAACTCAAACAAATAAATAAAAACCAAAAATAGAACCCAGAACCCAATGCACTTTCCTAAACCAAGAGCCCAGATGCAGGGCTGAGTTACAAGTCTTCACAAATATGACAGAAAATTCGCTGTTAACTCATTACAAACTGAAAGTAAAGAGAGCTTATTTAATAATCTTTAAGTTAAAATGCCATTTTTTCATTTTTGGATTAGCCATAGGCTGAAAGTGCCCCTCATGAGCTGCTGTGGTTGCAGCAGTAATGTCCTAAGCCCCAGTAACTCCTTCTCTCATGTCACAACACCTCTTTCTACACATTTCTAGTAGATGTCCTTTTGAGGACATGTTGTTCTCTATACCTTTATATCTGCGGCTCTGTGCTTAAAAAGAAATCACTAAAAGGAGCTTTAGCGATTATCTGAATAACTCAAGTTACTTTTTTTTCAATTAAATATAAAAATACAACCCTAAGGATTAATAAAATCGTAAAACATACCCCAAAATGCATTCTCTGGGATCTTCCCTCTAAAGTAACTCTAGATAAGCTCCAAAATCTCATGACTTCTCTTGACTTGACTTACGAGTTTGTAGCATTTTGGCAATACATCTTTGTGTACTACCTTCCATTCAGGGGTACCTCACTGGGAAGAACTGAAAGGATGCCTTCCAGTTCATTTCTCATCACCTGACCACAGCAGAAAGTTGCTGCTCACACGTCAGACTGAGACAGACTGGAACTCATCACCCAAAATCAGGTGATGTCTCGGGAAAAAAACCCATTCCTAAACTCATGAAGAGTTTTATGTTTTCATCCCACTCTGGCCAATACAAGAATCACCACTTCATGTATTGCACTCAAGTAAAATTTGAACTCAAAGTAGCATTAGTTACGGGCAAAGTTTGCATTCCAAAAATAATACATTTAAAACAGACAAGGCACTAAGTTACTTTGCTGCAAGCAGCAATTTACAAAATGCTTGTTACACCTCCACAGTTTTTTTGTTCTTAAATCCCATTTAATATGCCAATCTTATTTCAGGAGGAAATAAATTAACTGTGATGCTTTGTGCCAATGCAGATGAGCTTCCCACACACCTGTATTGTTTCACACTTCAGTTCGTCATGCAGAGTACGAGAAACCAACACAGTACTCGCAACCAGCCCCGTTCCAAGGCTGAGCGTGCAGCAAGAGGAAGCAGCTGATCCCACACAGCCCCTCAGCTGTGTCAGGGGGATGTCCAGCTGCAGCTGAGCACAAACACTTTCACCAAAAACAACTATCAGTGTACATCTAACACAGCCCAGGAAGCCCACAGAGGTGGCCTTACTCCCACCACAAATTGGTCCTTGATGCTGCAGTTCCCATGAGCCTCAGACAGGAAAGGATGCAAACTGCTCCCATTCCTTTGAACTTTCCTAACTGAAACTCTGCATTAAAAAAAGATCACTGGGAAAAAGGATAAATCTGCATCTAACACAAGAGAGAAGATGCTGCCACAGAGCAGTGCATGGCTCTGTTGCAGAAGATCCCACACTGAAAGACCTTCACATGGTTAGAGAACACCCAGCTTTTCTCTCTCCGCTAATCCCCATTCCACTATCTAGAATATGACTAAAACCACATGTATTTGTATTGTGGTAGCTGTAAGTTAATGTCCTGCCTAAATTACCAGCTGTTATTAGAACCCCAGACAATTGCTTAATAAAAATTTAATCATATTGTAATTTCTAATCATCATTAAAGATGCTTAACAAGTTAATCTTCTATTGTGCTCCTCTAACACTGCAGATCAGAAAGTCAACTGGCACAAGGTGGAACAGCTTCACCAATACTAATAGGGCTACTTTCGTGTTACTCCAGCAGAGCATCTATCCCCAGGAGAAAACAACAGGATTAAAATCATTTTTGCCACAGATTTTGACTATTTCTCTGCATTGCTTTGCAGTTACTTATTAAAAAAAAAAAGAAAAAGAACAGCAACAAATTTTGATTTTAAAAAGCCACAGTACAAGTCGAGGTATTTCACACAGCTCTATCTTCTGCTGTCCATGGTAGAGCAAATGCAGCACTATGATCAAGGGTCTCCTTTCCTCACAGCTCCCCAGTTTGACTTCGCCCCTGGTGTCTGACAACAACGCTCATGCACAGAAAACGTGGGAGGATCATTAACAGGCTGTGAGTTTGTCTTTCAGCTCAGATCCGCTCCAGCCGCCCAGACAGGAGCAGAGTGATGCTCTGTAACCTCAGCCTGGCAGCAAGTCATCTTGGTTCACTTCAGGAAACCAACACGTTTCCTTATCCTTCCCACGGACCAGCAATCTGCGCTTCACAGAGTTTGAGGACCACACACTGTGTCTCATGCACAGAGATGCACACAGACAACACACTTGGCTCCTCTTTCCTTTTTTTCTTAATGTTTCCTCAATAATCCCATCATACTCCCTCAATTCACGAAGTGGTCACAGGAGAACAATGGTGAAGCCCTACTCAGAGCTAGGAGCAGTCCATGCACACTGTACCTCCTGCAACCACATCTTTTCACGAGTCCAGCCACAGCCAGGTGGCTGCAGAGAACGGAAAAGGTTGGTGCAAAAGGAGCACTGGGCTCTGCTGTAACTCAGCAGCTTCAGCACTGACCTCAAAGCGGACAGGGCTGTTCCTTCAGTGTGGAGCTTGGAGAGCCAACAGGATAATGGCAAACCAAACTCAAGTCAAAAATTCTGTTTGTATCCTCCTCTGTCTGCAAAACTGATTATAGCTGTGAGTGCACACAGTGAAACTCTCTGTTATGATGCACAACATGGTACACTGGAAGCTAAATGGTATTAATTTCATAACCTTCCTTTAAATATTTTCATTTGATATGTAGAATTCTGATATTAAAACCTAATCTGACTGACAAATATCAGTTTCTGCTTACTGTATTGGTGCTTACTGAACCAAATTAATTGTTTATATCATAATATTTACTTGCAGCATGACAACTACACTACCAACTACAGCAGGATTTAATCTAATGAACAAGCTTTAAACATTAGTTGGCATTTATTCAAGCAAGCCTTTAATTGTCAGAACTCATCCTAACTACAAAAAATGACACAATGCAAGCACATATTAAAACAAATAAAAATGGAATTGAGCTTTAATTGCAAAATTCTTCCTTAGTACTGAGCCCAGTGAAAGATCCATTGTCCCACTTATTTTTAATGTCAGATACTTGTTGATCCACACCAAGTTGACCCAAGTACATCTCCAAAATACTACTCTGTCCCTTCATCCAAACTCACTTTATTCCGTCACGCAGTGAACAAAGTAGACGTTACATCTCACAGACAGGTAACAAAACGTCGGGGAATGCATTCCCTCACGAAAAAAATTCAATGGGAGAATGTTTGTAAGTTTCTTTTGCCAATAACTTAAGTACTAACAGCAAATGTTTACTGCATCCTTTGGAAAGCAAACAAACACAGGGCACATTGCCGAGGTGCCCTTGGTCAGTTTCACCACGCTGTTTTGGCTTCACGAGCCGACAATAAAGCTGACAAACGCAGAGGCAGGGAAAGCCGATGTTCCTACTCATCCCCAGGGCAGGCACGGGTCTGCACGGTGCCGCACCGCCCGTCCCCGCTGCTCTGCTGCCCCATGCCCGCCAATGCTTATGCACAACTGTTCATTCCTGCAGGGCTGCAGCCAGCGCCGGCAGCCGGGGCGACAGCGGCGGCGTGTCCCGAGGAACCCCCACGGGCTCCCGGCTCCGCTGGCCCGGCTCTGCCTGGCCCGGGGCCCCGTGGGGGCGGCGGGAGGAGCGGCGGGACCGCCNCGACACGGCCCCGCACCGCTCGCCCCCCTCGGGGCTCGAACCCGCGGCTCCGGGGCGCGAACTTCCCCGAGGCAGGGGCAGCCAGCGGAGCCCGCGGGCCCGGGGGGCGCGGGGCTGTGGGTCTGTGCGGCCCAACAACCCCCAGAACCAGCGGGGGAATGGGGTGCTGTCCGTGACCTCCGACACTGAGCGGGAAGGTTGGGATGCTCTGCATCACCCTTGAATTGAGGGAGAAGATTGGGGTGCTGTCCGTAACCTCTGGTACTGACCAGGAAGGTTGGGATGCTCTGCATCACCATTAAACTGAGGGACAAGATTGGGGTGCTGGTCTATGACTTCCAGCACTGAGTGGGAAGGTGCTCTGTATCACCCTTAAAATGAGGGAGAAGATTGGGGTGCTGTCCGTAACCTCTGGTACTGACCAGGAAGGTTGGGATGCTCTGCATCACCCTTGAATTGAGGGAGAAGATTGGGGTGCTGTCCACGACCTCCCATACTGAGCAGGAAGGTTGGGGTGCTTTTTCACCCTTAAATTGAGGGAGAAGACTGGGGTGCTGTCCATGACCTCGCGTACTGAGCTGAGCGGGAAGGTTCCAGTGCTCTCTATCACCCTTAAATGTGTGTGAAATACTGGGGGAAAAAAGAAGAATTTTGATGGCTTTGTCATTGCCCTGGAATGCTGCAAAGGCCTGTTAATCTTTAAATGCCTGCCCATGGCTGTGCTCAGTTGCCCTGAACAGCCCTGCAGAAGTTGATGGGAGCAGTCAAAATGAAAAGTTGCAAATCAATCCCTTGCTTTGCCGAATGAGTAACCTGAACCAGTTTATCCATTAAGATGTAAATTGGCAGAAGGATAGGGAAAGCATGGAGGCTGTGTTTACTCATTTCCTGTACAGGGTTTTAATCAGAACAGCACTAAATGCTCCTGGTTATCTAGAAAGTTTACTTTATCTTTGATTTATTGTGCTTTTCCCTATCAGATGTGGAGCTGTTTTTTCCAGATGTCTTACTGCTTTAGTGCCTGCTGATGCTGTAGAGTTTTGGAAGCTCAGCAGGCAATCTTAATTCTTATCTCAAGGTGTTTACCCTGCAAATACTAGACTGTTAATATCAGCAGTTTTGTAAATACAACTTAGTTCAGATAAAACACTGTGATTTGAGGGAATCTTGGTCACAGTTTTTCTAGACCCTTACCTTTTATGAGGAAGGCAAAATGTGGAGTGACTTACCCTGCTGCAGTCATAGCTCAATTCCTTTAAGTTTCTGCTGAAGTCTGGTGTTCAGATTGTACAGGTAATGCTGGTCATGAAAGCTTTTCCATGAGCCTCCATTATGTCAGGTTACATATGTGCATAAAGGTTAAAAGGTCAAATTCCTAATACTCTAATGATAGTAAAATACCTTATAAAGCCAGAATTTATAGCATTAGGCACTTCTGAAGTGTCCTCTGAAGACCTGTACAAGTGTTCAGAGGTTAAACCTTATCTCTCTCTTACCAGAAAAGCACTAATATTTCTTATTTCGTTCCTATTTTAGAGATAAGGAAGCCACCCTAAAAAAACTAGAGAGATCTGACGGTGCACTGTCATAGCTTTCAACAGACAGATGGAATAAGTCCTACAAAGACTGAATATAAACCAAGGAAACCACTCAACTGCCTGTGCTGTCCCCTTGCGTGATATCCCATGAGATGTTAGATTAGCCCAGAAAAAACACATTACAGGGTATTTGATATTGTGCTCTGCCTAAATAAGACCTTGGGGCTTAGAATGGAACAGGTTCTGTCAAATCTTCTGTGATTCAGACACAATTATGCAAAATAAAGCTGCTTTTCTTTTTTATGTTTGGTGTAAGCTTTGTTGACACGCTCTGTTCAGTTTCACACGCAATTCTTTGTTCACTTAAATAGATTGGGAAATGAATTGATTTTCTCTCCTCCCCATCTTTTCTATCTTAATAGCCAGTATTAGTGGAGTCTTTCAGAATCCCTGAAACAATCCATAAACAAATGGAATTATTCTCTGTTTATCTGTAATACACTACGTCCTTGCTATCTCGTCCTGAGCCTTTCCAGATCTGTGGGGAGATCCATAACACTGGCAACTGGAGAGAGAAACCATTGCTGCTCATAAAGCTGTGTTCTGGTTATGCTGGAAATGCACACTCTGTGCTTTACTTTCACTGTCATTTAAGGAACACGCACCCACCAAAGCAAGAAATCAATTTAGCTACTGCATAAATTCATATTTTGTTAAGTTCATGCTGAACTATGTACCTTGAAAGCCCAAATCCTGCAGAATGAGGCTCCTCATGACAAAAGCAGGGACAGGGCTGGACTCTACCCTGGCACTTGCAGAGAGATTAAGCAGGGCTGTATCAATATCAAGCACAAAATATGATGCATATGCAAGGCAGGAATAAGCAAACTTTTCACTGTTCCCGCGTCACAACAGGGGGTGTGTCACCATTTTAATAAAATTACAAATGAGTGTTGACATCATGTGTAGCAACAGGAAAATGAACGAATTAAGAGAAGTGATTTTTGTCTCAATCTTGTTATTATGTACCAGAGAATGCCTGTTAGGTGTCTTTACAATGATTGTTTCCAATTTAAAGAGCTATTACCACTGATAGCAGTGCTCAGCATTCATGTGTATTCTGTCTCTTGGCGGGAGAGGCAGAAATAGATCAGCTGAGCACTGCAGCACACAGAAACTGCTCCCCATTAACTCCTTTCCTTGGAAAGCTCAGCACTGCTCTGCCAGTTGGAAAAAACTGGACTTCGTACATTTCTATGTGTTCATCCCATGACGTAAAGTAGTAATTTCTAAATTATTTTATTTCTCTTAAATAGAGGAAAAGTCAGGGGTTTTTAAATTATTATTTCCTATGAAAAACTGGTTTTTCCAAGATGCATGTGAATGAGGAAAAGCCAGAAACAAAAATCACAAATGAAAAAGGAAATAAATTGAAGCAAATGAGATTATATATTCAGTGTCAGAAATTAATAAAAAAGATCTTTGGTGTTTTTACCAATTTATGAAAAGTCTACTTTATTAACAACACTGAGAAACAAGGTCTGAAACCATCAACTTAGACTTACCCAGCAGAATTTTCTTTTCTGGGGACATGAAGAAGTTAAGTGAAATTTCAGACACTTTAATCCAGTTTAATCAAAAGCAGTGACATTTTAATGAAGTCTCATACTTTAATAAGACCTCCCAGCTACATTCTTTGATCTGTGTTTCCATTGTAATTGAGTTAATATATTGCACCCAATTCATCCAAAGGTCTTTGATAGCTTGGAAGAGTGTGATATATGTATATTAAGCAACCCCATCCACCCAAGTACTTGAAACTGGAACATTATGTGCCCTTTTTAATTTGTTTCGTCACGTATGGATGGATACACTTGCCTAAATAAGCTATAGAGACAATGATGAAATTTAAAACATGAACTATCATAGGAAGGTCTTAAAAGCATTTGTAAAGGAAATTACAACCTTGTTCTTTAAACTATCCCATATAATTTAAGAGAAAATTGTATTCTTCCTATAAAATGCAATAAAACTCCTCGATAGGAATGTGTAAGTTATATTAATCTCTATTCAGTCCTGCAGGTATAGAAATGTAATTTCTATGATGTTCTCTACAGCTATTGCTGTTAAATTCTGCTGTGGTTTTCCTGTAGGGAAAATGTCATTGAGTATTAGAGAAACCCTTCTAAAGGTGAAATGTGTGTGGCAGATGTCTCTTACCTAAGAAATTCAACTGAGATCAGACAAGTGCTCCTATGCTAGTGGAAGTATGGACTAGGAGCCAAACACCTGACAGACATTTTTCAACTCTTAATTTCAGCTCTATCATTTTGAGCTTCCTCAAAGTTTGTACAAATTTAGCCACGTATGAGCAACCAAAATTTAAACAACGAAACTTGAAAGCCTCAGAGAGGAATAGCTGGTACAAGCACATTAACACATAACCTGTTTCCTTTGCAGTGTTTACTAAGCAGATTTTATTTTATTTCCTGACATTAACCTCACTCTCTGGCAGAAGCACTGCCAATAGTAGACATCATTAAGCTGAGAGAGGCTGTTGATGGTTACCTCAGGCAGAACTGACCACGGAGCATCTGGGAATACACTTTTCACACTGCATACCTAATTATATCCCTGAAACCCTTCTTTAAAGCCAATGGGTAAAAAACCAAAATGTTATAGAAAGTACTGGTCTACTTACATAAACCCAAGACATGAACAAAAATATATATCCCAGAAACAGAACTGAATCAGCAACTGAGATCAGAACTGTGCAAGTCAAGCCTTTTTTCCCCAAATGCCATATATTTCATCTTGAACTAAAAACTTTTTCTTCTTAACGAGTGGGTTGCTGGTACACTTTAATTGGGATGTAATGATTTAAAGCATGGAGAATCCTGTTGGATTGGAGACACAGGAATGGAGTTCCACATCAGTAGAGAGTCTTGAACATCTTTATCTCTTTTGATCTTCAGAAATAAGAAACTAAATCCTGCAGAAACAAAAGCATGCACATCACTAGTAACTCTGATAAGGTGAAGGCTTTTTCTTCAATAATTTTGCCACTGTGTGACATCACCCTACTCACTTGTGCTATAATATTAGCTGGAGTAAAAGATCAGTCAGTTTAGCAAAAATGAGCAGTAAAACCAGAGCTGGGCTTTTGCAGGGAAAGGAGCCTTTTTCTCTCACTGCTCAGTGTGGGACCAAAGTGCCATTTTCCCAGATTCCTGCTGCCCCATCTGCTCTATTGCAAAGTCTGAGAATGTAGTAAAATCTAAAGGTTCAAGTAATGCAACATCCACACTACACATCTTGAAAAAATACTTAATTTCTTGGTTTGTGATTTCTAGCTTTTTAATGTTTCTAGACTTGACCTATTTGTAACCAACAAAAGATTGATATGTTCTGACATACAATAAAACCACTGGTAGGATCAAGACACCTTAACATTTGTGGCAATGCAGTTTGAAAAACATACTTTAAGAACATGGTACTTTAGAAAAATACTGCTGTTAAGGGATATCTTTGCATTGTTGGAAATGAGAATTTATGAAGAATGTTTCAGTAAGTTTTATAAACAACATTCTATCCTTTTTACAGGGTTTTTTTCATGTCATCAGAGAGATTTAATGAGTATGATAAGCTGCAAAGAGAGTACAATGGCAGAAGATCTCTCACAGTTAATTGCAGCAAAACCATCTGGGTCTCATGAGACATGGAAAGCAACCTCTGTCCTAAGGAAAATAAGAAATTCTGAGGAATGTGGAGCATGCTGTGCTATTTCAGTTGAGCTCAGGACAGCTAGAAAAAAAAAATGTGTGGAGGAAATGACTGTCTGATATTTGCCCTCTGTTCTAATGCTAATTCTAGCCTAATTCTTCTCTGCTTCCTTTAGCCCCTCTTTCTCCAGCTACACAAGATAATGATTTCCAAGAACCATAAAAGAGAACAGAAACACATGCATTTAATTGTCTTATAAATTGAATTATGATTTATGACAGTTTTTACATTTCACAAGTAAGACATTATGCAAATTTTCAGCAGACTCTTTTATTTAAAGAGCTTGCACAAAATATTTTTGGTAGCTTGCTGCTTGATTTTATTTTTGAAATAGACAAACTGAACACATGTACCTATGTCTCAAAGACCAGGCAGAACCTGCTTAATTATGTTCAAAAATCTAATTTCTGAATTATGGAGAGAAGCATAATTAATTTCTGCATTAGATGAAGTGTTCTTTAAAAGTGATGGAGCATCCCTTACCATATGCTTTATGGTTCTTGCAGTTGAATTGCAAGAAGAAGCAACCATCTTTAATAGCTGGATATACAGCCATAGATAATTTTTTCTTTCTTATCTATTCTTCCAGATCACCTTTTCCCATATCTGCAAATATACAAAAATAAGATTGTATCAGTATATACTTATATTAATAACAGTTGCCAACATATAACAACTAATCAGACCAAAGATCCAGCTGGCTGAGCATTTTGTTTCTGACAATGTTCACTAATTCTGCAGCAACTGAGGAAAGAAGACAGAGATGAGGCAAATACTGAGCTATACTTCCCTCTGCTGTACTTATGCAGCTTCCAGCAAACTGCAACTACAAGAATTCATGCAGTAGGAGGTTTCATTTGCAAAATAAATTCACTCTGAGCATTAGCCCAGTGCTCTGTATTTATTGTAAAATGTCACATCGATTAATTCCTATCCGTCCAGATCAGATCATGTATTGATTCCCCTCAAACAGGAGGCTGAGTGTCAGGATTTTAAACAGTGGAGTAATAGAGTTGGCACACAGATTCCTGTTTGGTAGCTGCATCTTTTAGGGTAGGAAGTAATAGTGCAGTGCAAATAGCACTACAAGGCAACTGAGATGAATGCTTATAAAGAAAAGACTGTGGAACAGCAATGCCTGAGGTGTGTGCTTTGAACTGGACAAAACAGTGACAAAATCTGTTACTAAATATCCTGGATATCCAGAGGTTGAAATGCATTTTTTACTGTGTCCATCTCATCCAAATTCACAATGTCAGTGTTCACAGCCACAGAGTTTTGAGGATAAGGCTCCCTGACAATATTAGGCAAATGAATTTTGGGTGTTTGGAAGCTGGAAAATCAGCATCTTCTTTTCCCACTCATCCCGGTCTAAGAAAACAAGAATAAAAAGTAGTAAGCTCTTTCACATTTATCTCCATATTTCGAAGTGGAATGTGATGAGGGCTGGGATATTGTGCTGGGCTTCTCCTGGTTGGATCGTGGGACAATTCATACTTCTGGAAGAGCCATTTACTGCAACATTTTTCCCTGAGTGCACATGAATTTCACTGCAGGGCTGCATGCTCACAACTAAGTTGCAAAGGACATAGCTTTAAAGCTTTGTTGGTAAGGGGGAAGCAGGACACTAGTTTTTTCATACTGCCTCTTTCATGGTGTATTTTATTCTGCCCATTGGTGTGAGGCAGGAAGACAAAGCCAAAAAGCCCAGAAGAATGGTGGGTTGGGGCCTGATTCCTCAGAGCCTGAGCTACCCTTTTGTAAAGTGACGTTTACAGGTTTTGCCAGAGATTTCCCATTCTAAGCACGTTGTGCTTCACCTCAAAGTTACCATCTATCAATTAGAGTATTGAACGGTGATGGAAGGCAAAATCAGAGAAGAGGATTTTCCAGAAATGCCCTTGGTGCTTTGGAGCTACAGAGGACCATAGAAATTATGCTAATTCCCAACCCCAGGAGGGAGGGTGTTAAGGCTCTGCTGCTCTGTCTGTCTGGACAGGGCCACAGCTTTCCTTCCCCTCGTGTTACACTCACATGGGCAGAGCCTGTGGCAGTGACTGTGCACAATGGAGACAGAGCAGAGCACTGAGCAGGGGCAGGCAGGAGCTGTGAAATGTGCTTAGGCAGGGCATAAGCAATAATATGGGATCACAGGAAGGTACTTCTCTCAGTGCTTCCAGCTGGAATGGTGCTGGTCCTTGTCTAAATTTGCCTTTAATCATGCTCAGCATCAGTTTAATGTTCCCTTCTGCTGCTCCTGTTGCCTGAAACAAGTTATTTCCACGGAGGACAGTGAGACTTCCCAGTCATTATCTGACTGCCCCAAAGCTGCTGAATGTTACAGAGGCACATAACTGGAGTCACCACTGAACAGTCAAGGTCTGTGAGAGAGAAAGCTAGTTTAGACATTTTCCAATGCCAAAATGTGGATTGTGTAGGTTCTGCATCCCCCTATTGACCCTCAGACACCTTACTGAATTTACAATCTTCAAAAGGCAAATCAGGTCTTTGAGAATCTGCTCCCAAAATGAAAGACAGCCATTAAAAATGGGATTGAATACTCTGTGTCTCATTCCCAATGAACACATCTTTCAGTATGTGTTTGAGATCTTTGTTGTACCTCTCACAGCCTTACCCCTGAGCACAGGTGATTGAATAGTTGGAATGTGTCCTGAGGACCAGAATCTGCAAAATGCATCCTATCTTGCAGTATTTCCCATGGAAAAAATATTGACACAATGTTTTCATACTACCATGACTAATATCAAGTGGTGTTCTCAGACATTTTTCAAATACTTTAAAAAAAAGGAATGAACTTCTATTACTACCATATGGAATCAGATTAGCCCTGCTGTTAAGGTATTTGCAAAGAAGGCAAATCCTTCTATTTTCTCCTGCCCAAAGCAACAGCAAAATAGAAATAAGCTGTGTGATTACCAGTCTGTGGGTGATGGAGGTCAAGGTCATGTTGTGTTACTAATCATCTAAGCATCACTTGGAACACAAAGCTGCACATGCAAAGCCAATTCTGCTGAGTTGTGCTACAACACCGTGGAGGTAACAGGGAAGAAAAAGAATTTCTTAGAATGCCAGTGATTTTTCTGGCACTCACACTATATGTACCCCACATTTTTATCTGCAGATTTACTTTAAATTTTCTGGTTTTCTGTATTGTATCTTCAGAAACAAAACTCTGCCGCAGTCCAATGGCAGTTTAAGTACATTTCAGAGGCGTGATTCAGTGTTTTTAAATTCTTAAGTGTGATGATGTGGGTCATGTCACAGGATTTTAATAGAGGAGAACTCATCAGTAACTGCTCATTTATTCCTGTCTTCACTGCCAGGAAGCAGAAATAATACTCACAACATTCCTGTCTTTCCCTCACCGTGGGATCACAAGGGGTTGGAGCTTTGCTCCCAAATCACCTGACATCCCTTCCATAGCTCATCAGCATCATCATTTTCATCTCAAGGAGCACAGGAACATGTTCTCTACCCACCTGGGCTTTCTGCTAATGCTTGGGGCTGTTACAGTCTAAGATTAATGAACTCTGAGCTTCTGTTCTACCAGGATTTGGATGTTGGACATGTGCCTCTTGCTAGCGAGGTGTGACCATTCTTAGGGATGGTTTTAAGGGACTCCTTTAGCATCCAGTCCTGCAGAGAGCTGCCCTGGGTCCATCACTTTTCAGGCATGCATGCCCACATAAAGAATGAGAATTTGAGTGCCAATTAACAGCTAATATCAAGTAGTTGGCATGATGCCACAGACTCCTACAGTGTTAGAGTTCTAGTGTTTTCCAAAATTAATTTCCCTTTTAAAAATGTATCACTAGTCCTTCTTGATTACAAGTGTTAGCTTTTGTATTCATTAAATTGCCTGAATGAGCCCCAAGATAGAGGTTGACGACATTTCTTCAATGCAACAGCTTTTTCCAGAATCTGCAGTTTCATCAAAGTATTCCTTTGGAACATGATGCCCTTTTTTTTTTTTTTTCCCTCCAAAAAAACCCCATTTTTGCAAAAAGGTGGAAGGTTTTTTAACTTACAACTTTTATTTCAGTCAATCAAAACCATTAATTTAAAAACTCAGCACCAAATCCTTCTGTCCTGTTAAATGAAACAAGTCATGAGAGCTTTCTGGTCTTGAGTGCATTTTTGGGACACCAGCCCCTCACCCAAAAGTTAGAGGTTTTAAACTGATGCTGAGAAAAATCTTAGAGATGCTACAATGCCCTAAAAGACTGCAATTTTATGATCAGCTTTTTGAAAATAATACTTTGGCTATCATTCCAAATGCCTGTATTTGGGATTGATATTGTTATTGAATTGTTGACAGTATTGACATTTTTAATGAGTGCCATTAGGTTTCAGAGTAAAGAATTAAATTGCTGTTATTTTCAACAGGTTTACCTGACTGCTCTGCTTTTCCATTGGTCCCAAGTGTCTCCAAACTCTGTCTAATTGCAGAGAAACAGCAGACATTCCTGAGAGAACAGACAAAGGGTCTACAGAAATTATCAATATGAAGACCTGAACAACAATGAGATGCTGAGATTGTGGCAATTGCAGTAAAAGATTAAAAAAGTAAAATGTAAGTAAAAACGAGTGCAGCATATGTATTACATCATTCATCTGCAATCATTGAGATTCTCAGTTTTAAATATATATTAAGCTTCTGCACAATTTCCTTTTTACCAGAGCAGATTGTGAAAGAACATCTAAATTCTTCCGCAAAATTTATGTTTCATTCTGCACAGAGCACAAAGTGCTGTAATGCACAGCACACATTGTCATGTTCTTGTCTGGGGAACAGTCTTCAACTCATTAGTCAGTTTGCCAGCATAAGGAATATAACACAGAACCTGTGACATGCATATGGTAACATCTTAGGGTCTCATGACCAATCTGGTTTTTGTAATAGTTTGTGAATATCTCTAAAGTAAATTAGATATATTAATCTATCTGATTTTGGATGGTTTTTTTAATGTCATGTCAAATTTTTTTTGCAGATTTGGATGTTTTCCATTTTAAACGTATGTGCTGTGATTAGAGTACCAGAGTGATGGGGATCATTAAAAAAAAAGAAATCTTAAACTGTTATTGTTGGCTTTGGTGCATATCTGGCCATTTTAATGTGTTCTCCTTAAAGGGAAATAACTTACTTCATTTTCCTGGGATAGTCCATTCTGCTTTTGAAAAAGCCTTGCTTCAAGGTTGCCTATACTTGTTTCTCACAATGCTTGTTACTGCTGTGTTTTGGTTTGGCAGTGCCCATCTCCAGGAAGCAACTTTTGCTCTGGAAGAGGACTGGCACGTGGCTCGCTGCAGGGAAATGTGCACCTTGCCAGAAAGGCCAAGTCCCACAAGAAAAATTGTTTATGTAAAAGTGTGCAGCACAGCTTTCATTTGCTCTAATTAAAGCATAAATGTCATTGTTCTCAGGTTCCTTAAATTAGGTTTACTAAGGTCTATGCCATATTTTGGAATGCAATTAATGTCTGCCTAAGCTTTCCATTTCCTTTAATGTCACAGGGGATGTATTTGATATAATAATGTTATTTAATATTTTAACAGAAGCTAAAGAAACTGAGATTAGGCAAGTTTGTTATAAATTAAAAGCCAAGTAGAACTCAGTGAATCAATCTTTTTTCTGGCACGAGTAATTTATTCTGCATGTTATATTCCTTCTATATATAACTTACATTTCAGAATCCTATCCCCTACATCAAGAATTTATACACAGTTCACTCAGTTTATGAGCAAGATAATTTTTGTTGGTAATTACATGAACACTAGCATTCACACAAAGGTCATGGGAGGTTATTTAAATTATACAGGTGTCATACAGATGTAAATGAATGCCCAGATAATGCTTTCATTGTGCAGGTTAGACTGTTTCTTAGTCCACCAGCTGAGCACTGGAATGGAGGTGTTTCTCTGAACACCAGGTGTAAATGATGAAGTAGAAGAACCAGGTCCCAGAAAATTGCATAAATGACAAATTAAAAATTTGTCATTTTAAAGGGCTAACTAAGAAGCCTTCATAGACCAGTTTTAAAGCAGGTTAGCATGAGTGCTTGCAGGATTCCATGCCATGAAATGCTTTCATTAAAAATAAAATATAAGGATGAAATGCCAAACTACCACAACAGGCTGGGGTGTGGCTCTCCCAAAGTTCACACTCACCTGCAGGCAGTAACAGGATAGAACTGGAGTTCATAGCAGCACTGGACAAACTCCAAGTACCTCACTGATGTAGACAAGGAGACCTGCAGGATCAGTTCCTTTGGACTGCCAAGAGTTCTGAGAAAACCAAATTACCCAACGATAATATTACATCAAGTTTTGTACCCTTGGTACAAAGGATGAATACCAGGCAAATAAAAGAACTAAGCTGCAAAGGTAAATACAGTCCCAGTACCAAGATTTCTCACTGATCACTAATTCATATTTGTAATGAAAAAGAGTTTTGGATCCACAAAAGTAAATTCTGGCATTAGTTGTGTCACCTTTCATATGCTTCTTGGAGACAAACATCTGCCTGTTAGTAAGAGCTTGCTGAACCAGTGATCCCTAACTATGAGGAATGCACAGACAGTGGTATTGTTGTGTCACTGCCTTATCTGGAAAAAGAAAGAAATAATGTCTACCCAGACATGAATTTGGCTTTGACACACAACTGCACAAGGACAAAAAATATTTTTTTCAGTCCAGCAGAATTCCATCTGACCAGCATTTCCAGAAATGCCTTCTAAAAATCCCCTAATAAACTCAGTGGGTTATGAAGTAATGTTGGATAGTGGACACAGACCAGCAAGAAGTAATAATATTCGTTGTTGGATTTATTTACTTATCACACAAGATTACTGAAATATTTGCTGGGAGAAGAAAAGGCAGGGGCAGATACAGAGACACCCTGTTTCTATCCTGTGGATCATGTTAGAACAATTTGGGGATAAAACAGGGAGCCAGATTGTCAAAATAGTGTAAGTGGATGAAAGCAATTGCTCTCTGTGAGTACCTTCTTTGAGAATGACTGTCAGAAGACAGAGAAAATACAATTTTACCTTGATATTCAGTGACTGTGTGTATTATTAGATAACTGTGTGAAAAGATATTTTAGAACTTCATGGGAGCAGCCTTCCATAGGACAGCCTTCCCTCTGTCCTGAAGTAAAATTGGAGATCAAAATGAAGAAGTTTTTGTTTCATACATGTCAAGGTGCTATGTTTAGTGAGGCAAAGAAACAAAAAAGTAGATTGTCCTAATCATGTGCTGTCTCCTGGACAATATGTTGTTTCTCTTGCCAAAATATAAAATTAAATTTTTGAGTGGATTGAGAGTCTTAAATACCTTCAGCAAGCTGTTTTGAAGTTCCTGATAACTCATCCTACCTATTTAAGCATATTACCATTATTTTATCTATTCAGATAAATATTTAACCTTTATCTCTGTCTCCCATGTTCTATGTCACTTTTCAACAAGGCACAGATTCTTTAAAAATGTATATTTATCCATAGTGAATAAATTCCTGTCCTTTATCCAGCTATAAATGATACCAGTGTCAGTGGGAAGATTCCTAATGACATCAGTCAGAGATGCTAAGCATTTTTGATGTTAAGAATGTTTCATTATTTATTTGTAATTCCTTTGTTCCCAAGGAAGAAGGTGGTCAGTTTGAACAATTCATTGCTTTTGAAAATGAAACACTTGGTCCTGTTATGCAGAGTGATGAAATGCTTGGTCCTGTTATGCAGAATAAGAGTAGGAAAAAAGCAAGAGAATTCATGGGAAAGGGTCAAGAGCTGGAGCCAAAGCAAAATTGCAGCAGAAATCCTGGAAATCACCATTGGTAGAACACAGTGAACTGCCCTGAAGCCAGGTGTGCTGCTCCCAGTTCCCAGAGCCCTGAACTGACACCCACTGCTGCTGCAGGGGACATTCCCAGGTTGGCAGAAATGTTCTGTCTTTGTGGGGAAAGGTCCCTGAGCCTCGTGGCTGCTTCAGGGCATTTGAGAATTAAAGTGCCAAGGTCACAGGTGGCCCCACAGCCCCAGGCACTCCCTGCACACACTGGGCAGGTGTCAGAGAAGGCTCTCTCTCTCTCTGGGTACTGTGCAGAGCCACAATCACTCCTACCATCTCTTTTTTTCAGTCACGCTTCAAGGCTTACTTTTTCCAAGTCCACATTTCTTCCAGTGAGGATCCTGTTGAGTAACAAATCAAAGCTGTAAATCGTTGATGATTTAAGACCTGGCCTTCCCGTGGGCTCCAGGAGGCTGTCAATGCCTCCACTGTGATGGCAGCTCCTTGGGAGCAGTCTTTGAGCCTTCCTTTTCCCTGCCCTGGGCTGAGAACATGCTTGGCTCTCAGCCAAGGTGCAGAGGGTTGCTCAGGTGGATGTTAATTCTGAGGAGGCAGAGGAACAAGGATGATGCATTGCTCTGAAAACTCAGTGGCACAGGATTTCTGATAGACTTTATAATCCCCTGCTGCACGAGCTGCACAGTTTTATCTTCAGTGGAAACATTAAGCTGGTTCTCTACAGAGATGGAAAAACCCAAGCTCCTGCATGCTCAATATTCCATACTAACATTAATCCTGGGTGGAACTAGGCATGGAGACCCCCACACTGGCACAAACTGGGGAAGGTTTGGCTCTAACACAACCCCACTCTCATGGAGAAGAGGGAGAATGGACTCAGGTGTGTGGGGCAGCTGCACAACTGGGCTGTTGACAAAGTCCACTGGCAGAATTTTAGGCACTCATTAAAATACAATATTTATTCCAATATTCATCAAATAACCAACATAAATACTGATAATTTGACACAGTTTCACAGCATAACTTGGAAGTCACTGTCTAGTAGCCCCTGTTCTGCTGTGGGCTATGGCTGTTTACTGCAGAGGAATTTCCTCTCCAAAAACGTAATATTTTCCTGAAGATCTGAACAAGAAATTCCAAATTCAAAAGCAATAACTCAATACTTAAGTGAATACCACTTGGATGAACTGTTGTTATTGTTTTATAGTAAATATTTTTGTAGCATGTAGTGGCCAGCTCATTGAAACCTGAAGATAATGACAATCCATGGAGCCTGAAGCTTGGCTGACAAGGCACAGCAGACAGACAACACAAATCTGTGGGATGGGGTGGGAGACAGGCACGAGGGGATTTAAAAAAAAAATCCCAAACAGCCCCCAGTCAGGGAAACAGCTTCCAAAATATTTATTAAGGTTTTCAAGGCTTCAAAGATAAAAGAGTCATTCCAAACATAAACTCTCATCCCACACAGACAGTGCTTGTACTTACATGCTGTTGTCTCAACAAGCTTTTTGCTTTCAGTAGAAAAGCTTATTTGTTTCTGAATATAACTGCCAGGAGATGAATTTGGAGATGTGACACTGACTGCAGGGAAGTGCTGCTTGTGGATGATCATGATTTACCAAAGGGCTGAGTGTGGCCTATATGGCATAGGAGCAGTGTTAGAGGAAGGAAAGAGGGAAAAAGAGGAAAAAGGGAGGGGAAAACAAAGTGTGTCACTATCATGTTCAAAGAAAATTTGTTATCCAGAGAAGTTTGACTTAAAGGCACTCATTTCCTAGACAGATTCAATAAAATACATTATTTTACAGACTTAATTTAGACATATTTTGAAGATTTTTGTTTTTCCAATAATGGATAGAAACACCAGTTATTACTGCACCTCAGCCAACATGTGGTGGTTGGTGAACATTCCTTGATGAACATAGATATTAGCACTCTATAGATCCTTTTCAGTAGGCAAGAAATTTCTCCTCCATGTGAAAAGAACAGTCCTGCTAGTTCAGTGAAAGATTAGCACAAAAATGTGAATTCCAAACTACAAGGGAATTTCAACTCCAAAGTCCAGTTTTAGTTTGTCTTCTTCCACTGAAAACCCAACTCCATCAAACCCCTGGTCATCAGTGCAAATCCCTGTGGTAGTCAGGTATTTCTGGTTACTGTGTGCCCAGGTGTGCTGGGACTTACTTCCACCAGTTGCTGAGATAAATCTCTGCAGGAGTGAGGTTTCAGCCCACATTTTCCCTGTCTGTTCAGTTATCTGCACCTTTGGGCATCTTTGAGTGAGGTTGCAGCCCATATTTTCCCTCTCTTTTCAGTTATCTGCATCTTTGGGCTCGGCTGCATTCCCTTCCTTTTTCAGACTCTTCATCTCATCCCCTGGCAGCTGCTCACGACTCACTCCTCTCCTTCTTGTTCCAACACAATCCTTTTAATATTCCTTTTCTTTTTGATCTCCAGGCTCTCAGACTTGGCAAGCCAGCTGTGTGACTGCCCAGGGCCTGGAAAACAGCATTTTCCCCACTGATTATTGAATTATTGTTATTTTAACTCGCTTGAAGTTGTTTACCCCAGGTATCATGTCTCGATCGCTGTTTTGTTGCCCATTGGTTTCCATCTTTCCCCAGACTAAACAGCTTTCTTGGACTTAGCTCTGTAAATAATCTTCACATGCAAAGGCTGAAGCACATAAACTCTTCATGAAAGCAGTACAGTTAATTCCCCAGGTTCTCCAAACCACAGGAGTTAGGATTAGCTATCTAGAACATTATACTAACAATTCCCAGATTTGTAGGTTAGGTCAGTGGTGGAAAAGGCTTCTGTGCTGCAGAGTCTCCAACTGCTGAATTTGCTCTCCTGTGTGGGTTTTCTCAACTATTCACATGAATGGGGAGGTGAGGGAGTAGGTGAGTTGCCACCTCAGGTATTGTATGAACAAGTATCTTCCTTCCAAAAATTCCCAGCAACCAGATCTTTCATGCTTTGTAACTCAATTGCTAAAATTGTCCATTTGTTTAATATATTCTAGTTTTACAACACTTCTTTTTCCTTATCTTTCTTTTCTCCCCCCCTCCAACTCATATTTTCATACCACTTCTTTTTATAAACCATTTTACACAAGGAATGTTTTTGCAATATAGCCTGAGGCTTCTTAATTTGTTTGTATTCTTTTTAAAAAGTGGTGGGAACTCCTAAGAGAAAATGGAAAATATTTTTCACAACTTCCTAAAATACACTCACTGTTTGTGGGTAGAGCAATGCACTGAAAACAGAAAACACTGCATCTTACTTGTTTGCCTAATTCCCCTCTTCTGCTAGTTACAATTAAGACAGCATACACTTAAAACCTAAGGAAATGAGCATAAATGCCTGGAAGAAGAAAAATAAATATTTCCATTTTTCTGGAAAAATTTAGCTTCAATCAGTGTGTCTGTCATAATTATCAGCCAACTTGTGTGGTGAACACCTCTGATACAATCCTGCAGAAAGCTGCAGTGGAAATGAAAGAGGAGATGAGGCTGCCCCATCATTGACTCCACCCTGTCCAGGTCCACACAACGCTGCATTAAAATCTTTTGTGTCTTTGGAAACCCTGACTCTGCCTGTGTCCCCAAGCACTGCTAAGAGGGTGACACTGAGAGAAAGCTTTCCTTAGGTAGCCTGGATCCATCTGGAGTCAACTTCCACTAATGCCTGGGGCTCTCTTCATACTTGGTGCAAGGGTGACATTTTTCTCCAAATTTAGCACTGAGCTGGAATTGCAACAGCAGGAGTTTTGAGGCACTTGGTAAGAGACTTTTGGAGCCACTACAAAGTCCACCCAGACAAAGCACCCAACTGCTAGAGAAAATGCAGTATCCCCCTGAAGGATTGGGAGATGTTCCTTTGCCAAGCAGGAAAAGCATTCAGCAGGCTGGTGTTTGTGAACAGCCACACATCCCAGTCAGGAGCTTCGGGAGAACACATTGTTTCCAAGGGGAATGTCGGTGTTAATCCACTGAGGATCAGATGTGAGACCCGGTGTGAGTGTGTGAGCACAGCGGCGTTTGGAGGGCTGGAGCCTGTCTCTCCTGCTGGAAAAGGGATGAAGCTTGGCTCCCACACTGCCAGCTGCCAGGGCTTGCTCATCCTCTGCCCCCAGGAGGTCCAGCACTGAACCCCTGGCACTGGAACAGCTGGAAACCTCAGGTGTTTGATGAGCTGGGCTGTCTTGATACAAAAGAGATGGAGGAGAACTGCAGCACTTACAGAGTTTCCTTTCTGTGCACTGATGCCGTGCAGGGGAAAGTCCTCTTCCAGCCTTCAAAGGCTTTCTCTTGAGAAACATTTGGGATAGGATGTGGAAACAGATTTTGGGATGCCCTTTAGTCTGTTCTGTGATTATCCTGGACAATGGGACTCATTGAGAGAAATTAATTCTCTTTCCTCTGGCTGATGATGAAAGAAATCCACCAGTGTGGGATAAGTAGCAGAAAGAAAGAAAAAATGTTATCAACAATGGGAAAGGCTCCTCCAGAAAGGTCAGAACAAGCTCTGATTCCCTTTTTAGCTGAACAGTGAATGGGAAAGTCCGTGAAGGGATTCCCATGAGGATTTCCATCAGTCACACCGGAATGGCTACAGTGGTGCAGACAGGCTCACACTAACTGAGATAGGACTCAGATTTTCTGGACTCTGTATTTTTATTATACTGAAATATTTAGCAGCATTAAATAGATAGCAAACATCGCTTATGTTTTCAAATGTAAAAGTTCAAAAGCCTAAAAAACTTTGTATTACAATAACAAGGCTGAGATCTAGGTTTGTTTTCTGGTCTTTCAACTTGTGGCAGAGATCTAAAAGCTGTTTTAGTAAAGGATAGATAATTCCAATATGAGCAAAAATTAAAAGAAATTTGTTCAGTGCTGAGCCATTCAGAGACACTTGGTCATAAAACAGCAAACAAATTGTCATTCTCAATGTTATTTTTCTCTAGGGAACTGAGTTTTTTGCTTGCTGTAATGAACTGTTATAATTGAGCTCATTTTTACTGGAGTAAACCTTTTTTTCTAAAACAGAAAAGAGAGATGGAGATTTATTTTGATTTAAAAAGATGGTTGCAACAGAATAAATATAGAGGCAATATAACCAGGATTTTCTAGGTATGTAAAAAAAACTACATTGAGTTAATTTTATTTTCTGTTTCATTTTTCAAGGAAAGACATTTAATTTTCACTGCTGATATATGCTGGCATAGAAGATCAGCTGGCAGATATTATAATGAAGTGTTCTTTATTTACAGAAAAAAATTGTTTCATGATTTTTTAATAATGTTTGACAGTCTCATCAGAAAGAAATGGAGGTCTCAACTGGAATTGTTGTTTGTCGTATGCCTGAGGCCTGAGGTTGATTTATTTTGTTCCCAAGCTGAGCTGATTTTATTTGAACTTATAACTGAAAGTTTTCTTGCATCTTTTGCTATGACAGTGCAATGAAGTCCTAATGAACCAGCTGCATTTCTCAGGAAACTCCTCATTATCTTAATGCAGCTTTTTCCTACACTGCCTGGTAATTTTTAAGGCTGCAGTGTTTTATAAGGAGATACAGGTATTGGTAAATCAAGATACAGAGATAACTTTGCTCTTCCTTCTACATCTGCAGCTCTAATCAGAGCTGATCATTTGTGCCAAATCAAGCACTGACTTTTAGAACAGACTGATACATAATGGGTATAAGAGTAAAATAAAAACCCTATTCATGCAGCTTCATCTTAGGCCCACAGTGAGGTTTGTGGTGTGGCTGGATAAGCCCACAGGTGCAATTTAAGTATCTTACCAAGCACATCAGCTAGAAAACCTCAGAGATAATAGTTCTTATCTAAATTGGGCTTGGCATACTGTTTTACTGCACCCCTTGGAAATCACAGAGGATGAGCCTGGAAAATTATTTTGTCTAATGAAAAAAGCTGGGAGCATTAAATGCTGCCTTTTAGAGGAGAGAAAAATGCTCTGCAGAAGAAACAGGACTATGACAGCAAAAGAGAGACATGTCCCACCCAAAGCCTATCACCTCTCAGCTCACTAACTCAAGGACAGTTCCTGGCTTCCTTCCACTTTCAGAGGAGCACCCCATCCACTGCAGGGTATTCCAAAACAACCAGTCAGTTTGGGGTTTATGGTTTCTCCATTTGGATACTAGATTTTTAGATATTCCCTTTGACAATAGGACTGGAAGGTTTGACAATACTGGAAGGTTTCTGTTTGAGGATATTTTCCCTGTAGGTCTCTGAACTGCATCAAATGCCTGCTCCCTGCACAGAAACCCCAAAGCATCCATGGCAGGAATGCATGATTTGCTCTCTAGAAAAAAATCCAAAAAACAAACAGCTTGCATCTGGCATGAGGAACCGTTTTGTGTTCCAAGTCCATATTTCCATTTTGGTTCTCCCAGTCATAAATGTCTTGTGATGCTGAGTAACAACAACATAATGTGGAAATTATGCCCAGCTGAATGAGGTCATTCATAGCTGTTATTCCTCATCTATGACTTTCACATTCCAGATATGATGCATTTTTTACCTGCATGCTGTTCCAAGGGATACACACCATGGACAATGGCAAACACTTGAAGGAAGCCTGGTGTAATGTATGACCCTATTACCCACAGTCTTATGATCCATTCTTTAATAACCTATTTTTGGTTTGAGATTCTTCCCATCTCTTAAGAAGGTCTAACTTGCTGTAATTATTTTTTGATTTAGTTTTGCTCCCCAGACATCTTAATTCACAAGTTTTAAGTTGTTGCTTTATACAAAGCATTAAAAACGGATTCACGTCCAACTATTAACTACTCGATGTATTCAGACATTAGCTAATAAGCTAAAATTCATGTGTTGAAACAAACTCTAACAATCAATGTCTGCCCACAGATGCCATCTGAGATGACAGATGACAGATGAGTCCTTCCCATCACTGAACCATCAAGTAAGTCCTAGGTCACCAACCTCCTAGAGCAGGAACCACACTCATTTTGACTGTTCCACTGAGAGACTGAGCACATTTTTTGCAGAGCAGCAGGAGCTCTCTGCTTTCATGAGGGCTCATTAACTCTCTGCTGAGCACTCCCAGCCCCACCACATAGAGACTGTAAAGACAGGAGCAGTCCAGTTCTGCCCTGGATCAACACTGGGCCATGAATGTAACTAACATATTATAATATATATATATAGTATAATATTATAATTATATAATATTGTAATTATATATATAAAATACATAAATATTTCTTAGTAGATTCTTCAAAGCATTACTGGCACAAGACAACCATCAGCCACGTCAGGCAGCTTCAGAGAGAATTTAGGACCCTCAGACCTGATCTCCTCTCTCATTCCAACTCCTGACTAAATTAAGTTAGGAGAACATTAATGGGACAGCACAGGCACTGCACTTGCCTTTCTCTTTGTAGAAAATGGCTGCATAAAACCCTCATTTTTCTAACTGCTTCATTTTCAGCCAGATTGCTTTCTCTGCTATTGCAATTCTTTTGACCCAGGCTTTTGAATGTTTGACTTCAGCTCTGAGGAGAATAAGAATAAAGATGCACAGATAAGGAGCTCTTCAGATCATACATTTCCCCAAAGACACAGGAGAAAGAGAAAAAAAAATTTAGAAGATCCCATTCAATTTTTATTCTCCTGGAGACTTTTGGGGACCAGCTACATACAATAATTTGTTTTATTCCTCAGAATTTTCAATACCAAAGGAAGCTTGATAGGTAGAATTAATACTGTTCAAATGGGAAAGAAACTTCATTTTCTCTCACTGCTGTGCAATGAATAACTATCACAGGAGAATGGTAAGAGAGCAGTGGCCTGTCCTGGCTTCATCCCATCACCTGGATCAGGGTTGTGAATCTCCAGCCTCTGTCCTGGCATGGTCTGGGATAGCTGGGGTTTGTTCACACACTCCAGGTCTGACTTTCCTTTTTATTTCAGTATATCCAAGGGCTCAACCACCCTCCTGCACACCCCCAGCCCTCTCCTCAGCTGCTCTCAGGGCTCTCAGTAGCTCCAGGCTCTTGCCTCCACTGCCTCAAGTTCTCCTCCCCATGCTGGCAAAATCCAACCTGCACTATGTAACCCACCCTTCAGCCTCTGACTGTCTCTTTACAAGTCAAAACCACCTCCAAAATGAACACATGAGCTTTCAGAGTCCGTGCCCCAAAAATTCCAGTGGCAAGATGCAAATGTAGAAATGTGTTTGGAGAAAAGACATTCTCTGATCTCATGGACAATCAGGGCTGTCTGCATACCTCTCTGTTCACATCATCTGCTTTCCTCAGTAACATTCTGCTCTTTTCCTTCTCATCCTGAAATACAAAACCACAGCTTCCCATGGCTCCAGAGCACATCTTCTCAGAGCACATGTCTTCACCAAACTGAAGGATTTTTTTAGGGCTGGCCTGCCCTATCATCAACTGTGCAGGATGTAATGCAGTTTTGGGCACAGAGACTACAATTTATGGAAATTGATCTTAAATATTCCATTAGATCAGGTTCAAATCCCATGATATCACTTTCAGTTTTACTGGGCACATACCTGGATTTGTGTGACAGGAAGATTTCTCCTAATTCTTGACCTGAGAGAGAACAACTCTATAGAAAGAGTAAGGAGAGTAAAGTTGAACCCATGGGTTTAACTGGAAAACATTATGGATGAAAAGTTGTGAATTAAATAATGCATTTTATTTGTACAGTAAGAGTAAGAGCACCCAGAGAAACTAAAGAAGAAAAGCTGAAAGAGATTATAGAAGAGTATGGGATCTGCTAATTTAAGTGAAAAATATAAGCTAATTAAGATATTGATGCCCACATTAAGTGTCCTATTAAATTAGAAAGCACGTCTCTAATTCAAATGAGATGCTTTGCTGGCTAAATACTCAGTTCCTTTTTGTCCTCATCTTCAGGAACTGTAATATCTCAAATGGAATACAATGAAATCAGTTTAAGAAAGATTTGGGAATGTCCTCCTAGAGGAGACAAGCATAATTCCCATGCATTCACTTTTTACAGAGCCTGACTATGTAGAAATACTCAAGAAAATTAATCTGAAATTAAGTAGATTCCTAAATTACTAGTTTGTGTCTATATGCTTATGTTCAAAATTAAGGTGTTTGTCATTCATCTTAAGTTAAATTATTCTGGAATAATAAAATACAGATCATCAGCACTAAAGGTAGGAAATGGTGTCCCTCTCACACATTAAACACAATTTTAACCGTGACAAGTTAATTCAGTGTGGATGCAAATCTGGTCTCACACATAAAAGAAACTAATATTGTCCTCACCCTTAATGTGCAAATATCTATTTTTTGTTACTGTTTTTCTTTTAGGACACAATATCAGGCAGATTTTCCTCTAATTACTGTCACGAGATGTGTAGGAAGGAAATCCTTATTCCAGTCCTTGATTTCTATAGGTTGCAGTGAGCAGCTGACCACGGAGCCAGCTGAAAGATGACAAAGCAAGAGAATAACTCAAATTTGAATTACAGACTTTATTTAAATATCTAAGGAAAAAGGGTGATCTTTTGTCTAACTTTGAAAGGAGGCACAGAACACCCTTGGGGTTTTTTTTGGTAACCTGAAGTTGTGCTCTCTGGGTCCTCTGAAGGCTCAAGTGACTTGAGCAGCCTTTGTTGGTGTCTTTCTCCCGATTTTCTCTTGCCCAGCTGAAAGAGGAGTGACAAGGTGATCTTCCTGCAGACACTGGCCTTTAGCTCACTTCCCACTGCCCATGCTCTTTCTACCAAAAGTAACTACCACAAGTTATCCCAGGATATTCATGGGGCTATGCCATGCAGTCACAATTAACCTGTAACACTAATTCACACTGTTCCCAAAGTTTTTCAAGCATACAGAGCATGTTCTTGACACAGCTGTACTGTTACTATATAGATATTTATATATTTATGACAAATAAATGAATAAATTCACAACAAACATAAATTTGTACCTGAGCGTGTTCATTTTTCTCATGGACAAGCACCCCGCACTGCATGGCTCTCTTCAATATTACACGTCCAGAGTCAATTATGAACCCTTTATATTTCTCTAGCAGGAAGGTTAAAATTCAATTCTCCTTTATTGCAGTTTGCAAATACAATATACTCTCCAGCTGGCTTGGAAAAGCTGCTCAGTTAAATCATCTTGTGCAACACTGCTTCTTAGTCACTGGTACCTCCCTACACAACAACAGCCTGACAGCTCCACGCTTCCAGGCTGTTTATTGGTCTGTCCTTTAATGGGAGAGTTATTTTATAACATGTTTGCTTCTTGCTGAAATGACTGCAAAGAGAGTTTTGTGTTTATTTTTGTTTTGAGGGGTTTTTGGGTGAGGGTACAATCGTGCTGTTAGGTTTCCAGTGTCTCCTGGAGGCTTTGAGTCCATGCTGTCATCCTTTGTGCCTCTCCCCAGTAAATCAGGTGCCTGGTTCTTTGTTTTCAGGGTTTAAAATACTGTTACCAACAGAAAGTGAAGTGATGTGTTAGCATGGCAGAGTTCCTGGGTTATTGAACTGAGGCAAGGAGCCCAGAAAATCAAGGGAAATTCGTCCACTGAAATTTATAATCTTTCCCTCACCACAGCTCCAGAACATGAGATTGTAATGCTTGTTAGAATAACTACTTATCTGCCCATGGCCAGGGCTGGTGTTTCCTGGAATGTTGAGAAGGTCCACACCTAATTATGGTGCTGACTTGATTATTTTTGTCCAGCTCATACTTTAAAGAAATCCATTACATCTTATCCTCCAGCCAAGGAAAGTAAATGGACTCACTTGAAGAATCAATATGCTCCAAAAGGGTAAGGCAGGAATAAAGAGGAAAATTGGAGCACCTTTCTACAGGGTTCTATAAAGGCTGAGAACCTTCAGTGTGAGTTAATTGTTTCTGCTACCAATACTGCAGCTCCCAGATCCATCCTGGTTTTTCTGCTTTGCTTGCAACAAGGCTGTCACCTGGCAATCCTGGTTGTTACATCTGCATCATTTTGTCTGACTTGACTGGATACTCCCTGGGACAGGGCCTGTGCCTTGTCTGCATTTTAAAACTGAAGACGCACACAAAATACATAATTGCTGTACAAAACAAACTTAAAATTCAAGGCAGCTTTGTTGGTTTTTGCTTTCTATGACTCAACAAATTTGTTACCTTGAGGTGCTAAACACAGTTGTGAGCACAAGAGTGAGAAAAAAAGGTCAGTTTTGCTGAATTGTCTTCTCATTTCAGAGGAGTCCACTGGTGCTGGCACTGACATGTGCTGGTTTCCCCTCTCCTCCGAGGTGTTATTTTTGTGAAAGTGCAAAGCAGCACCTTCCCAGCAACATCTGTCAGCCAGGTAGACTGAGTATTTTTGGCATTTTCACAGGCAGAAATTATAGCACAGAAAACAATAGGTATAGGACCAATGATGCTGACAGGTCTCATAGAAAGCTGCATTTTTATAGAAATTCTGGAAGAAATGGAAGTCCAGCTAATAAAACACTTTTCAAAGGGGATAGTGGGCTCTTTCTAGATGCCTGTCCTTGACTGCCCTTTTTCTAAAGAATCCAATTAATAATCCTGAAAAATTTATTAGCCACAGTGTTTTGGTGGCTGGGATTTCCCTTTGCTATCTGAAAGGATAATCAGGCCCTGGGGATGCTCAAAGTCTTTGCTAAGGGGGTCAAAACCTTCCCTCACCAACAAAAAGCTGCTGCTCTTCTCCTGATATCTTAATGCCTCCATCAGTGGCAGAGAAAATCTCCCCTCCCCAGGAGCCCTGGGGATGAGTGAATCAACACCTTACAAAGCACCTGGTCTTAGGAAATGTTTATTAATGATTGCTGTGTTATCCATTGGGGGTGCCTATGCGGAAAAAATATCCCCATTTTTGCCCGCAGGACTGCAATGTATTTGTTTTCACGGATTTGCCACACATGGTTAGGCACAATTAGCATTTGCAGGAGGCCTGGGTAACAGGTAAGCACGGCCCCAGAATGAGGCTTTTCTCCTGAGAGCCCCTTTGAAGGTCAGGGTTGGAGCAGGAGGTGGTTCAGCACAAATCCACTGGCCCATGCACCTCACTCCAGCTGGTTGTGGGGAGAGCAAGTGCAATTCCCCCATGGCTTCCCAAAGGCACCGAGTCAAACATCTCAGTACACTGAAAAAATTAAGGTCCCTAACGAGAAATTAGTGGCACTGTGGCTCTTGGTCATCCTGCCTTTTTATTATTACTGCTCATTAACGCTGCCCCATCTGCATGCAGGAGCCCCCAGGAGTGACAGACACTCTGCAGACTAAGGACAGGGGTGACAGTCCCTCCTTCCAGGCTAGAGAAGTGCTTGGAGCCTGTTAAATCTGAGATGTTAATCCATGAAGTTTTAGGCTACTACTTTCTGACTGTATCCAGCAGGGCTGGTACAGTGCATTTCAGAGCTAGGAAACCCCTCCCCTTCACTTGTACTTCTGAAAAACAGAAGATTTAGTTCAATTGACAGAGCGCGTTCCTCTACATTTAAAAATGCATTGGCTGGAATTTCTGTTGCTAACTTGAGCTCTCTCTGAAACATATAAATTAGTGTTTGGCTGAGAATTCCACTGTAAGTTGCAGAATACGACAACTTGCACGATACAGAACTGTAAAGCAAGATGAAGCATCCCCAGCCCCTTTGCCTTTAAAATGCCATGGAAGCACAGAGGCTCTCAGCAGAACACCTTATCTGCTCTCGAAAGCTGTGACTCTTCATCCTCTCCTTATGAAGACCCAGGGGATTGCTTACTTAGCATACACCAGAGGCAATGGATAGGGTGAGCAGCCTCTGCAGCCAGAAACCCCCAGTACCGAGCACGGGCAATTCCCCTCCACAGGCAGAGACTTTGGAGCCGAATTGTGCTGAATAGAGAGAAGCCTCCGGCTGAGCGAGCCATGTGTGCCCGGGAGGAGCAGCCACTCTCGCTCCGCTGAAAAGCAATGCAGTAAGTGCTGGGATATTGCAGCAGGCACCGCTTCCCCGGGCTCATCAGCAGCTGAAGCCTTTGCAGCTTCTGCTGGGAGAGAGACACAACCTCCAGCCCGGGAGCAGTGTCAGGGCTGCATGATTTTTGTTGTTGTTTCTAAAGGAAGTGGAGGGATGGAGTGGATTTGCGGTGACAGGGGCTGTGTGGTTTGCTTTGTGTGGCTGTGTGGGTGTTGCAGGGGAGTGCTTGCTGTGTGTCCTGTGCTGAACTAGGGTTGCTCGCTTTGGGGGGCTTTCTGTGCTCGTCTTTTCAGTGTTTGAACAGACCTGGTGCTTAATAACTTAATATCAGTGGGCATTTTTGTTCCCCTTAATCATGCAGCATGTGTCCTGTGCTTGGGTGCAAACTATTTTCTGTACTAGTACAGGGTACTCTGATGCTGGATTTACAGGGGCTGTGCCTTTGGGTGATGCTGAATTGTAGATGGAAACTATGTGAATGAGTGCCCTGATGGTGGGTAATACTTTTATTTCACTTCAGCAGATACGGCTAATTTCTAGTTTGTGGTAAATTCTCCACTGTGGTCTGGGATTGCAGATGCTTTTTTGGTAGATAAATGTTTGTAAGCAGTACTTTTTGACATAGCACAGCTGTGGCTTTCTTCAGATTCTGATGTTTTGTTTCTGTACTATGCAGTAGCAGCTTTCTGTTTGCACTGAGTAGGAGAGGGAAAGCATGAGTTAAAGTTTGCTTTACATGAAGAGGGATTTTTACATAGTTTGAAAATGTTTGCAAAATTAGCATTTGGGCAGTGATTGCAGGCCTGTGGAAAGATCTGTGCAGGATTTAAAGCAAATTTAACCATACAGTTTTTGTTCTGTTACTTGGAAACTAATACCAAGCTTCATTCCTCTGGTTTCTTGGTACATCTTCTTCAGTGACTTACGAGCTCTGGCTTTAGGGTAACTGCCTGCCTTCAGCCTCACTGCCATTTTGAGTTTCAGCCTTGTTTAACTCTTTAGGTAATTTTTGTGAATTTTTTTAAAGAGAGCAGTACATGCAACTGCCAAAAGTTAGGGATTCTGTTTTTGCTGCTCAGTCAAATGTCAATAATAAATAACCATTGGTTTCTTGTAAAGAAGCACTAATGAAACCATTCTTTGGTTTTCCCACTCAATATTGGTTTAAAGATTGGGGTTTATTTAGTTCTTCTAAAATATTCACATAATGAAGAAAGAAATATTCCTCTGATATATCTGTCATTTTAGTTTTGAGCAAAATTTGTTGCATCACTAATTTGAAGGGATAATTCTCAAAAATTAGGCAAATAAAGATCAGCTTCTTCTAAAAGAGTTTTTGCAGAGATGCTGCTGAAGATGTGTGTAATATTTAGTCCCAGGCACAGCTGATGAGACAGAAAAATACCCTGGAAGTTATGGCACTTTTTCACTCCCGTGCAACATGCATGTCTTGGAGTTTTCCCCTTGAGATTAATGCTCAGGTGCTGAAAAGAAATATTTCCTCTGGCACTGCAGTCAAGAGAATTTCCTCCTTTTCATCTGAGAGAATCCTTGTGACATATGGTGCTATTGAGTTGCAATTGCTAAAACAATGCAAAATTAATAAGTGATAATTATTCTTCATTAGCTGTACAACTTTGGAGATGGACAAATCTACAAGGAGGGTGGATCACATCTGAATCTGATCTGCTCCCCTCCTCTCTTTCTCTCCCATCCCAACTTCTCTCCTTCTGTTTACGAGCCTTTGATAAGTGCTATAGTTTCTCTCATTTAAGGACCTGAACCTAAGATCAGTGCAATTTTTTCAGACACAAATTCCCAATCCATGCATGCTTCATCTGCCCCTGTTTTCTCCATCTGGATTTCCAGCAAAGCCAGTAGCAAACTTGGAAGATATGAGAATTTATTGTAAGATATCTCTGACTGAGCATTATAAAGCTAGTGTTGGTATATCTATAATGAGGATAGAGCAGGGATTTTATCTGTAACTAAAACATGCTCAGAACACACAGGTTTGATTACATTATCATCAGATATTTTCAGGTAAACTAACTCCGGTAATTTAACAAGCCACTGTTTTCAAATTATTTCTTCTGAGGTACAAAAGAGGGAAGGAAAAGAAATGCAAAGAAAGAGTTGGATGCTGGAAAGTCACTGGATTCATAATGAGAATCAGAAGACAAAAAGAAAGATTATGTCTGGTTTTATGCTTTCATGCAATTCTGAGTCTTTAATCAAAATGGGTTTCCTGAACTGGAACTCAGAGTTATTTGACAAATATTATTGTTCTTGTCAAATGTAAAATGGAGAACATTAGCTATAAAATCTAATTTCTCAGTCTAGAATAACCATATTAGTAAACAAATGTTTTCACCTCATCTTGTCTGTAAGTAACCCTGGCAGGAGCCTTGCCTCAGAAGTCAAGTTCACTTTATTGCATTGCAACCTGAGAGAGAAACATGCAAAGGGGAGTTTACTAATTTTGTCCTACATTGCCTGTAATGAGCTGCAAGTCAATTTAATTAATGAAGAGTAGCTGCTCAGCATTTGTAGTCACCTGAACTACTTCAATTTGCATCACTGTATTTCTACAGTTTTTGACATGCAGACGCACAGACAGCTTTCCCTGACAGTAAGAAATACAACTGTCATTTAAGTACCAGAGGCAAAACTTCTAGTACAAAACTGGATAAAAGAATATACAGTGGGTGGATAAACATGCTGCATAATTTCAAAGCCCAGTGAAAGTGTGTGTCATTGTTGCACCAGGAACCAATGGCGCAGACGGTGTCGCATTAAAAGATACAATATTCAGCACGTTCTCAAAGAGATAAGTCTAGTGTGTTTGTACAAGAGCAGGGAATTTGTGTACCATGTTGAGTAGAACTGTCATGTTTATAAAGAAATACATCTTACAGCTAGTGACATCCAAAATGTGCCACATACATAGTCAATACTTTCCTTCTGACTACAAAAGAAAGGACATTTTCTGCCTTTCTTGTTTTTCAAGGGTAGACTTTCTGATGGCGTCAACTACTTAGATATGCTGCATGGTAATTGTTTTATTCATATGTATGAAAGAAAATCTCTTAGAATCTTCATTATACTTATCTGCTGTGAGCATCAAGAGTGAATTTAATCGGGATTTTCAGATATATGCTTAGACAGTCCATTTTCATCAACAAAATGAATATGTTGTTATTTTCTACAATCACTTCTTTCCAAGGGCAATTACTTAATACTCTGTAATAGCTACAATTCAGGATACTTCATTTGCCACAGTGACTCTCCTCACTCTGCACACCCACACAAACCCCAGAACCCACTGTGAGTGAAGCAGCAGTGCAGTGGCATTCAAGGAGGATTAAAGGACTAAGATTGAGTATTTCTCAAAGCCTGCAGCCTGAGCTGTCGTTTAAAACAGGAGCAGAAATGATGTGCCTGCCTTTCCCAAGTGCCACTGAAATGGTGTAGATATGCACAATTAGAAAGATCACACGCTATGTTTGGCAAAGTATCTCCAAAGTGCACCTGGTAAGGCAAAGTGACCTTCAGGAGGTGCAGAAGAACTGGCCCACGATTCCATCACCTTCTGCATCTATTCCTTACAGCTTTAGGCAAGAATTCTGGCATCTGGCTTTTTGGAGGATAATTCAAGGCATTGAACTTTAAAAGAAGGCTGTGGAAGTCTGTGTTCTAACAAACTTAGTCATGAGCAAAAAACTGCAAATCAGTGCCTGATTTTCACTGAAACATCTGGAAGAAACTCCAAATGCCATGGACTCAGCTCTGAACTCTCATGAGTTCATGGAACCTTTAATGATATTTTCTTTCCTTTTGGACACAAATACAAAGGAAACAGCGTGTGAACTAAACAAGGGTTTGCTTGAGTGATGGCTGCAGAGACACACACCTCTTCTCAGCATTATTTTAGCATTTGAGTTTCAAATCTATTTCATCCATCCCTGGGGAGACTAATCCTCTGAGGGACTAAGCCTCTGGGGATCCTATCCATGCCTACTCAGAATTCATGGTAGTTAGCCAGAGAGATTCCTAGACAGGGAGAACATTGTATCCCCCAGCGTCAGCCAGGACTTTGTTCAGAGGGAAAGATGAGGAAATGAGACAGAAGGCTGCTGAAAACACAGATGCTCACATTTCTTCTGCTAGAAACAGGGGATGATTTATTTCTTTTTATCATAAATCACAGGTTTTTCTTCAAGGCTTTGCTTTAGACTTTCAATCAGCACTGATGGCTGTAAAGAATCACATGCCCAAACAAATCTAAACTACCTGGTAGAAAAGCCTTCATTTCTATCCCTGCCCCATCTGATTGATTTCATGATTACTGGAGAATTTGCTGCTTCACATATTTAGTCTGTCTTATAAACCAGTCCAAGGTAGCTGATGTCACCCATGCAATTTTGTTTCCATATTCAAATTCAAGTTCCCATTCCCTCTGTCAGCATTACCAATATATCTATGACTTCTTACCACATAACCATATCACACCATATGTTCCAGAATTGTTTTGGATTTTCACCAGTTTAGTTTAGAGTTCAGCCCTCAGTCTGAGCATAATTCAGCTGGGAGGAGATCAATTACGGAATCACAGAGCGGTTTGGGTTGGAAGGGGCCTTAAAGCTCATCTAATTCCAATTCCCTGCCATGGGAATCTTCCACTAGACCAGGATGCTCAGAGCTCCATCCAATCTCTCCTTGAACACTTCCAGGGAAGTGACTTTCAAAAAACCTGGTGAGACCCATGAACCAAAACCCACACCAGTGATTATGAAAAATAGTGGCAATGAAAAGAAGAGGAAACTTCAGCTCTCAACACAGAGGGAGCCAATTTTTGTCAGTAAGATCTTGTCGGGAAGGTGTCTCCCATCATTAGAAGTCCAAATAATGATAATTCATGATTACTCAAAGTCAAAAAAACTCAAAATAACCAAACCAAAAAAGACTGAACTCTGAAAAAATAAACATTGCTTTCATTTTGTCTTCCATTTTGGGATATTCTTAAGGATTTATGTTTCAAAGCTTTCATCTTCAAGCATATGAGAGCATTTTAGAATAAAGAATTTCATATCCTTGCAGAGTAACCTCAGCAGAGTTTCAAAAGCATCGCTGCATATGAAAATCTCACAAGGTTAAAATTTAGCTAATCTCTATATTGAGAATCACAACTTTACAAAACATTCCTTGCTTCTGTTTTGTTTTAATTTTTTTTATATTACATGACCATCTTTCTGTCTTACAGCCAGCAGAAATGTTTCCCAGGATGAAAAATTAAGAGATTTTCTACCATCTGCATCAGTAAACCACCAGAAAATGATGTTTTCAGGATTATATTCTGCCTCTGAGCTCACTGTACCATCACTGCAGTTTTACAAGTTGCAAGCAAAAGGCAGCCAGAAAGGAAATACTCAAGTAAAGCTGATCCAGTTCTTGTTCAGTTGCAAAAGTATTCAGAAATATCTCTCTTTACTCTTTTCATGTGCTATATTTGGTCAGCACACTGAAGATGACTTGCATTATATTCTCTCCCATTCAGACTCTGTCACACCATTACAGCACTGACAGTTCTCATCTCTGTGTTCACTATGGGTATTTTCTGGAAAGAAGCAGATTCTCCTATTTGGAAACACCTGCTTTCACCTCATATCATTTTCCTTCTGCCACATCTTAGTAATGAGCTCTTTTAGGAACTGCCTGGAGAATGGGAACAGGTTGGTAATAGCAAGTAAAAAAAACCCCAACCAACCAACCAAACCAACCAAAACAAGCTCAGAAATGCATCTGTGAAGGAGTTTTTCCCCTGCTGCCTTCTGCTTTGGGTCGTGATCCCATATCCATGGAAGGCAATGAGGAGACTCCCTCTGGCTGCATCAAAACCTAAAAGACTTCAGTGCAAGGTATATTGAGAGTATTTTTGGTGGTGTTTATGATGCAGAAAAAAAGAAGTTCAGGAGCTTGTGACCTTGCAAACCCTGACCACGGTGAGCAGCAACACCCAGCTCCCCTCAGGGCCTTAATTTGCCTAAAGTCCCACACACATTAAACATTCACAGCTGGCCTGTTATAGACAATGAAGTTTTGTGCCATCCTCCTGTTGTCATATTGTCTTGATTTAAATTGTGTGTGGAACAAAGGAAATGATATTTTAGAAGAGGAATGAAAGCATAATACAGGCACGAATAAAATTTGGTTACAGATAGAATTAAAGTAGATAGAGTAACTTTTCTTATGAAGAAATACTGCACCTAGGGAGGGTTTTTTGTGTAATACTCCATAGCTTGGGATTTGATTTTGAAAGCCTTTTGGACATCCTTAGATCTCAAAATGTAGAGAAAACCAGCAAGGGAATGTGTCTCTTTTTTTATATTTAAAGCATTTCCTTCCTATAATCCTTGTAAAACCGAGATTTTGGTGAGAAATAATAAGTGCATACAAACGAAGCAGATTCTCTGAAAGAAGCAAAACCCTCCAAAAAACCAAATAAATCAAGATCTGGAAAGAAAATGCAAGCAGCATATATTCCACAGCAAGTTTCCTTAAGCAATATTTCGTGCTAAAGCGTTTTCTGTCTCTTCTGTGAGAGCAAAGCAGTGGGTCCCAGCTGGATACCCCTGTCTCTCTTGAGGAAGCAGCACCAAGGAAGGGCCACGTTCATGTGCTGCCTCATTTTGAGCTCACTGGACAGATTTGTACAGCACTCTGTCAGGGAATGGCTGACATCAGTCTCCAAAACTACCCTGTGACACTGGGATTGACTTAAAAGGACATTATCGAGCTGTCAGGAAGCACAAACTGCACAGAAGCCATCACTGTCTCTAAGATGAAGGGGTTGAGTAGCAGTAAAATACAGAGAGGGCATTCAGTTTATAATTGTGTACATGTACACACACACAGATGCAAACCTTGGGCTTCATATTTGGGGTTTCCACCAGCTGCTCACTAAAAAGGGCTTGGGAGCCACTGGAGCCCACAAACAACACAAGATTTTGTGGCATTTGTCTAAATTATGAAGACAATATACTAAGTTTTTCATGAAACAAAAGAAGCTTAAAACTCTTCTATTCCTCTTTTTATTGTTTGTTTGTTTGTTTGCTTGCTTGCTTGTTTTCGACACTCTGAGTTTCCTTCCCTGAGCCTGTAGACCTGTAGGAAAAGCACCTTACAAGCACTGCTCCCTACCCCTGCCTGTGGGCAAGGTAGACACAGATTAAATACAGCAGAGATTGAGCTAAATGTGCAGTCTGACTCAACAGAACAGCTTTCACCTGGGATCCTGCTTTAAAAGTGATGTTATGCTTTCAGGGGATATTTAATCAGTCACCATCCATAACAAAACACCTCAGCTGACTGCTAGGCTTTTTTTTTTCCCTTTTGGTTAGCACTGAAATATCCTTCTATTGATCATGGGACAAGCTCTTCTGTGATGCTTGCCTGGGTTTCAAATGTCTGGACATGCTGCATGTGTGGTAGGTGAAACTCATCAGCCTGCACATTGCAAATAGAAGGGATCAGTCTCACCCTTTATCCTGCACTTAGCATTGCTGGCATTGCAACTCAGCCCCATATATTCAAAGTTGAAGTGTGTATGTAAACCTGCTGCCCTCAAAATCATTTCTACTTCTTGACTTCACTGGGCAGTTTGGCAGCAGAGGACCATGTTGAATTCTTCTTAGTTAAAATTCACAGGAGTTATAATTTAACACTAAAAGGGACAAACTGGCTGTGTAAGGGAAGCACAGGAGCAACCAACCTAGGCTGAGGTTTTTTATGAACTCTGATTCAGTGATTTAAACTTATTTGGTTTTCTGAGATGGTCTAGAGCTCACAGGCAGTGTATTACTCTGTCTTGGCTGACAAGAGGTAACTTCTAAAGATGCATGACCTTAGTTTCTTGCTGTCTTGGAAACATAATAATAACCCTACCACATTGGAAGTAGTACTTTTTATTGAAGTTCCCTACCCCATCTGCAGTTATGGCCACGTTATGTGCTGTGCCACAGTAATAACAGAAACACATCAACATGAACCTTGCTGGAAATAGCTCTAGCACAGCTTTGAAAGCCATTTTTTTGGGTGAATGAAGTAAAGAGAAACTTTTCATCTCCAGGAGCATATGAGCCTTCCTTGTGCACTGCAAAGCTTGGCCAGCTGGAAGCAGGAGCTGGAGCAAACTGCTGTGGAGCCTGTTTGGAAGCTGACTCCAGCACAGGAATTGAAATAAATGAATTTGGCATCTAAAAGGAGGTTTTGTGGAGTCAACGCTTTCTAAGCAGAGGACAGAGAGAGATTTGGCAAGGTTGGTGCATACATTATTGACATTTTAGTGTCACAAAGGGGTAATCCCAGGTCTAACTCTGAGCCAGCTGAACTTGTTGTGGTCTTGAAGCCCACCCTTCTCAGGTGTAGGGATGAAGTGATGCTGAAGTGGCAGCCTGTGTGGGCAGGAGAGTGTTAGACACTGTCAGAGGACGCACACGTGCAAAATAAACCCCCCTCCCTTTCTGTACTAACCTCTGATTCTCTGCATTCCCCACTACCCACCCCCAAAGACAAAGCTTCTGTGTGGATAGTTGTCAGAGCATGAGCATGGGAATGTTGAGAAAAGAAATAATTTATGCCTGCTTTTGGTTGTTCAAATCGAAACACTTTTTTAAAGGAATCCTTCAGAAATGGAAACCAATGATGGTTGGCATCATTCTCAGAACATTGCCTTGGGACACTGAAGTGCACGAATGCCTTGCTGATATTTTGGACACAGTGCAGAAGAATTTTCTGAGTGATTTTCCATCTCCCAGGAAAAAAAAAAAATTGTATTTTCCTATTTGCATTTGGACAACTATTTGTATCTTAAAGCAAGTATCTGCAAAACATTCATGCCTGCAGCATTTTTAAAATTAATAGCAGAGAAGGAAATAACACTGGCAGTCTAGCAGAATTTTCTCTGTTGGATTTGGTAAGAATGGGATACTCTATGTAAAGAAAGTCTTGTTTCCTTATTTGTGTAGGGATCAGATCCGTTGTCTTTGGCTTTCTTTTCTCCTGACAATTTGTTGCTGTAATCTCCTTATGTTCTTACATCAAAACCTTTGGCTAAATTGAGAGGTAGCTTAACTGACAATTTGAGCTACACATTAGTAAACATAACAGGAAGCAATTGAACAAGTCACCCCACAAAGAGAGAAAAACAGTGAATAACAGGAATCTGTGCTGCCTCACCTACTTTTTATTCCTTCTTTAAAAAAAAACATTTCCTGCAACAACATTTTTCTTCCTCCATTTGCAAGTTACATCTGCTCACACAAAGTTCATGATATGCAAAATAGTTTTATGTCTGTTCTAAGGAGATAATAATGGATATTTATCAGTGGCAGGCACAGAAACTGCGTGTCTGGAGGAGTCTGAGCACATCCAGGGCAGTGAAGTGGCAAGATTTGAGATGGGCCCACTGACCTTGTCTGGGGGCACACAGAGCTCCTCAAAATGGCTCAGCATCAGCTGAAAGCATCTTCTCCAAGTGCAAGGGGTGTGGTGTTAAAAACCCTGACTCAGAAATCACAGAGCAGGTAATTCCAGGTCACCCTTCTCAGAAATGGGAGGAGAAGAGGCAGAGGAGCTCTGGGAACCTCTCTGAGACCATTGCCATCACTGTTTCCCTGAGAAATGATCATGGTCCATAACCAACACAGCAGACACAGTATTTCAAATCTGTTTTCTGCAGGAAAACCAGGGCTGCCTCACCCAGAGCTAGAGCAGCACCACCAAAGTTCTCAGTTCTTCAGGAGTGGAGGGGCTTGTGCAAGGAATAATTGTAAAGCACCAAACTAGAGCCCCAGCTCCTTGGCTAGGACATTTCCCTTGCTTTTCCCCCTCTTCCCCACACAATCCATCAAAGTGTCTCCCCCATTGACTGTCTGGGAAATGTGATGAGTTTGATCAGGATAAGAAAAATGTCTCCCCCAGCTCTATTAAATTCTGTGGGTGTCCTGAGAGAAGATGATCTTTGGACAGCAGCAGAATATATGACTGCAAGCAGACAGTAATTTTATTACACAACTGCCCAATACCACTTCTCTGAAATATTTTGAAGTTCTATGGCATAGAGAAAGTCAGCATTTTTTAAAGCAGTTTAAACCATAAAACAGAGAGGTAACCAGCAGGGGAAAATAAGAATAGCTGTTCCTTCAGAATTTTTGAGTGATTAGACTAATTTTCAACCTTTCCTGTACGTGATCTATTATTTAATCTCCCACCTTACTTCATAGCAGCAAACAACAGTCTATTCTAAACCTTTGGTTTCCCTCCATTATTAAAGCATTATTCTCTAAAAGAATGGATTTTTGCAAAATGCTCCTGTAAGAGAGAGGAGAAAGCAGGAGCAGCTCCAAAAAAGGTTCAGATGGCTGTGCCAGTCCTGCTGCTGTGCCATGTCACTGCTGCTGTCAAGAATATTCCTCACCTTGAAAGCCAAATCAAAGAGAATTTTCAAATAAGGAATAAAATTAGAAGATCAAACATGTAGAAGTGAGGAAAGTGGGATCTGGTCCAGTACTTAGTATATTCTTTCCCATATTTGTGTTATCATGAAATAAAAATCAGTAAATGCTCGAACTGCAATTTATGTCAGAATAAAAAGGAGAGGAACAATCAAGTTTCTACAATTTTTTTACTCTTATCACATGACATGGGGTAACTACTGCCCTTTTTTCCCTGCTTGATCTCTTTGTAAGGTTATCTTAAAGAGTTTCCTCATGCATTATTTGAAGCACTTAGTACAAAGGATGCATTCTATTTCTAAACAGATTTGCTCAGCAAAATTTTCTAATTTCTTACAGTTTTTCCCCATTGTATTAGCACTTTCCTTTTTTTTCCCACATAGCTCTTGCTAATATAAACTTTCATTAACATGTTGCTAACTGGGCCCATAAACAAATTAACATGCAGGGTGTTAAATAACTACTAAAGGTCTTGTAAAAATACATTTAGCAGGCGAGAATGTGTGTGAATGAATAATAATCACATCAAAGTAGCAAAGATGATTCTATATATCTCTCTCTTTTAGATATATTTCTATATTTATATTCTCCCTAACTTTCTGAGAAGCTGTGCTTAAAACACTGGTGTGAGTACAGGGCAGAAAACTTGAAGTAATTTATTTTCAATCCCTCTCAAAAATAAGCTGCACTTGCTTGTACAGCAGAACGATTCCAGGGACCCTGAAAGGGTGCTGTGAAAATCACTGCTCCGTAAAGTCCTTGCTGGCTACTGTTTAGAAAAGGAATTTGTGAAGGGATAAAAGCACTTTTTCACCAGGTTACAAAAAAGGAGGAGGAAAAAATAGTTTCCAGTTACTGGAACAAAAAAAGGCGAGGAAGTGCAAGTGCATGCAAAGAGGGAAAACCACAATTCTCCTTTGCAAAAAGGGAGGAATGATGTGTAAAAGGCATTCAAGAAAACACTGCTACCCCAGCCACAGGAAAGATTTGTGTATAATCAACTTCTGTTTGCTGCAGAGCAGTTGCCGATGTATTTTCATGCAAGCTGATGTTGTTTTCCCTGCTTGAGTGGCATAGCAATAATAAATACATTTATTATTCATTAAATGTCTTCAAAATATTTTAATATGCCTCAGCATTTCCAAGGTGTTCAAATCACAGCAGTAAAACATCCTGCTCACATAATTTGCTGCCTTAACAACTGAATATTACAGTTTGTAGTTTAAAGTTTCTGCATGCACGTTTTCAGACAAGAGTGGAGAATCACTTCAGGTATCTGGAGTCAAACCCTTAAAAAGAAGCTTTTCTCTTAAAAATCACATCCCACCCACCCATTTCCCCTCAAAAAAAAACCAAAAAAAAAGCTGGCATTATACACAGCTCAGTTCTCCCATATTTTAAAACAGGATTCGTAAAGTTCACCAAGCTCAAAGGTTGTCAAATGAGAAAAAAGGAGGATTTTAAGGTAAAGGCAGACCAAATAGATAGGTACTGTAGTATGTGCATGCATTGTTTTGTGTGATTTGGTTTGATTGTTTGTTTTCTACACACAAAAAAACCCACAACCAAAAAAAAAAAAACCACCCCAAAACAAACAAATAACCAAACCAGGAAAGGAATGAGGAGTCAAAATTTAGTCTTATGCTTTTCTTTGTTTGCTGTTTGGGAGCAAGTCTTCACATTGCTGGCTTCACTGCCCACAGGGTCCCAGCCTAGATCTGCATGATGGAGAGCTCTGCACAGCATTTCCTGAGTGCCACTGCATGCCAAAGCAGATGGAAGGTGATTTATGGTCTTCCTTGTTTATGGGTATAAAGGAGGAGAGAATTATGCCCAGATCACTGTGTCCCAAATAATTCCTTAAGGTTATCAAGTCTGCACAGCTCTGTCTTATGTTAAGTTTATGCTGGAGAAAAAAAAAAATAAATCAAAATAAGAGGAAGTAAACCACTGAAGCAGAATGCACAGGGAATGTACCAAAGCACACAGTGCTTATTTATCTACAGCTGAACCACATCAATCAGGGAGAAGTTTTATTCCCAGTCACTGCTCAGAGCTTCCAGTGAAACACTTCCAGATTATATTATTGTCACCAAGCATTTGGTGAACTTTATCTACAATTAGAGTCTGGCAATGTGTAGTCCAAAAAATCTGAAAGCGAAATAGTTTTTCTTCTTAGAAGATTAACACTTGAAACATCTAACTGCAGTTAGCAATGTTGTGTCCTGTGGAATACAAAGAGAGAAATCATTCAGAGATCTAAGGGCAGCCTGTGATACAATGAGCAATAACATGAGATACCCAGTGTTGGATTACACCCTTTTGCTGACCCAGAAATGGGGCAACTGAGAGGCACTTTAAAAACTTTTATTCCATTTTCAATCTCATGTAAAATCCACTTCCCACAGCTCAGCCCTTCCAGCAGCCTGGAGATGACTGCTGCCATTCTTGGTTCAGAGACACTGGAGACCTGATCCTAACGTGACTGAAACTGGCAGAAACCTCTCACCAAGATGCAAAATGAGGCTAAAAATGAGTATGTGTGGTGTTATTTACTGCATGTCTCCCAGATAAGAATGTGGAACTCCAGGTATCCAGAGGATGTTTCGCAGAGGTCTGCCCTGTGCTGTGTTCTGAGTTCTGACAGTGACAGAGCTGCCATTCATGAACTTCAGCACATCCCAGGAGCCAAGGCTGGTTTTGCCATTTGCTGACATCACTGCAGTTTCAAACTTAAAATGGAGCTTGTTACAACCCTGGCCAAAGACTTACCACAGGGAGCTCTCTTTTTGCTACAAGAACTCTTACTTTCATATAAATAAAGTCAGGCACTGACAAATTTGCTGTTGTTTAAGGCAAATGCTGCTGCAGGGGTTATGTGAGGCTGTGGTCTCAGTCAATGTGGTATAGGATTTACCATTCAGGTCCAAAATGAAAAAGTGCAATTAAATGCTCTTGAAAATGTCCTGTGCTAGGAAGAAAAGCCTTCCAAAATAGATTTCTTGGTCCAAGTCCATGGTTCTTTAATGTTTCTGCAAGCAGTAATGGTTTTGTCCTGCAAGACAAATACCCATTGATTTGAGTTTCTAATGACTGCTAGGTCAGGTTTCCTATATATTTGTTTAATTAATTTCTCTGACCTTCTTTCCATTTAATACTTGGGATAACAAATTTCAATTTTAGCAGCTGTGTGGATGTGAGTCTGAAGCACCCATGATGTCAAAGGCTTTGTATTCATTTACTAACCAAGTTATTTTGAGCCTTTTTAAAAATAATATGCATGGTCAGCACAGATTTATGTTTTGGTTTTTTTCAGCTCAATCTCATATCACTTATCACATGGATTAAAATTAATTCATACACATTAACCTACAGGAGAGAGATGGTTACTGTTTCTTGAGATAGGAGGAAACCCTCTGAATTCCAGGGAGGATTCCAGATAAATGCATTAGTTTTTGAAGTTGAAAAGTTCCTTCCTACTTTAATTAGCAATGCTTCAATTTTCAGCCTCAACATTCAATAATAAAGGTGGAGACTGGGAGAAGTGCCATGTCCAGCACAGAGACTGCAATGTGTAGACAATTCCAGGTGCCATCCAGCAAATCTTTAAATCCAACAGTATTAGCTGGACTTAGGTTAAAAGTCAAAGGCATAGGAATAAATTGGTTCTTGAATCCTTCCTAGAAACCCCTCTTCTCATTCAAGTCTTAGCTCAGCTGGTTTGAGCAGAGTGCTGCTAACACCAAGGTTGTGGGCTCAATCCTCATATGGCCAAGATATTTACTCAAGAGCTGGACTCAATAACCCTCGTGGGTCCCTTCCAGCACAGAACATTCTGTGAATCTGTGAAATGTTAAGCAAGTCTACAAGAAATTAGGAAGCTAAATGAAATTATATATCCTGTTCTCACTGCTTTATTCTCAGGTCTGCCCTTAGTATGTATTTAAAGCCAAATGTGTTCAAATCCTTGCATGAAAACTGCATTCAGATAAATGATCTAAAATTAAAGTATCAGCCCGGCTCTTGTATATTTGCAAATCAAATTTATTTTGACAACAGGTTAACATAAGACACAGATGAGACATAGAGCCTAGAGCAAGATGGGTTGTGTGATTTAAGGCTCTGCAATTAAAGACAAGGCCCAGAGATGCTGCCTTCAAATGTGGGTGTTCAGGACTCTGCTGTGTGCACGCCTGCCAGTGAACTGGAGCAGTTGCCATGCTACTTCTTGGAAAATATTTATTAACTCAGTGATTTATTTAGTCTGTTTAAAGTAGGTGGAATAAAACACTGGGCTGGCCATAATGATTATGCTGTTGTTATTTCTTTTTTAATTAATATTGAGCAACCTGTGCTGCAGCCAACTTCAAGACACTTCAGAATTGCACTCCTCATTCTCTGGCTGGAGAACAAAAGCCTTGGTTGGATAAATAATGTTTTTATTCTAGGACCCTACAAAAAACTTACTTTTCCTGGTATCTTCCTTGCACAGAGAAAAGAGACTCTTGATTTTCCTGCCTCATCTTACAGGGAAAATACTCACCTTTTTTTCCCTCATCTCTGAGATATGAAATATAAGGCTCAGGAACAGGTGCAGTCCCAGGTCTGAAGTTCCCACAGAGGACTGGCTCAGTTCCTGTCTCACCATGCTTCTTCAACTCAATATTTATCAGGATAGAGCCAGGCATGGTCCTCTCACCCTGCTGGCCTGGGATAAATGATTTTTTCCACCTGTCCATCCCAAACCCTCCATCAGTCTCCTCTCCCTGCAGATTGCCAGTGTGGCTGATCCTGAGCTCACTCCCAGGCCTGCTCTGTGTTATTGACGGGGGAAAGTTTAACACATTCAAACTGAAATACCACAGAGTTTTATATCAGAGATTTGCCATTGGGGTAGAGGGAAAGAAATAAAGAAAAGAACAGCTGGGCACAGTGGACCAGCCCAGCATGTCTGACCACCAATCTCTGCTGATTTCTAGGAGCTGAATGTTATATTAACCACTGGGAAAGACTCTTTCAGCTTGCATGGGAGACACCAGGGTTTGGGTGCTGATATATTGCCCCTCTGTTGAGGTCAGTGGGATGTCAGTCAGTCAGTCAGTCAAAGGCAGGTGACTGTCAGGACCAAGTGATGCTCTGTGAACTGTGGAAAACCCTCTGACCCAGAGAAGAGCCACAAACTCATCCTGGTGCAATGCTATAATACCATGTTGTGTTAAATCCACAACAGAACAGCCTTCAGAAGCTATTTTAATCAATTAACAACAGTTGGATCCTTTAGCACATAGTTACCATCATCTACTTATTATGCACTTAAAATGCAATTATAGACAGGAAAATAATGTTCGTTTTCTATTGGCCTCGTTTTCCTTGAGTGAATTAAGCCTGCTTCTCATCTGCATTCACAGTCCCAGCTGCTTCCTGACTGAAACAGATCCTGTAGGCTTTTTATATCCAGTAGCAATGCAGCAACACCATATGTAAGGCCAGGGTGTGTGTGGGAGCTAGGATGTCTCCTGGCTCCTGAATTATTGGCCTGTTCCAAGTTCCAGTGAGGAATCATTCCCTGGGTGGTGATTCATGAGGTAGGAAAGAACCTGGATCAAGGTCCCAGGCTATGTTTTTAGGCTTAGAAAAGCAATGTTGCTTCTCAAGCTTAAAAAAACATAACAGAAAGGAAGACAGTTTATTTAGAGTCCCTGCCTATAACAGAGCAGGTCTCTGAGGCTATTCATTATCCAAGGCTGGTGGTAAAGTAGAAAAGGTGAATGTATAGCAAAGGAGCTTTCCTAAACACACATGAATAGCAAACCATTACACTTTCACTGTAAGAAGAAAAATTTGCAGGCAGGGCAACGCTCAAGAACTCCCGGGCCCACAAATGCTTGTGTTCCCTGAATGTCATTGATGCAAGTCACTTGCTGCCATAATTAGCTTTGTCAGAAGACCTGAAAGAGAAGGGGGAGGAGAGGAGTCCCTGCAGTATAAACTGATGGGGCTGTGTACCAGGGTGGTGTGTGGAGAGGATACCCCCAGTTTCTGAAATCTGCTTTTCTTCCCAACCACAGCATTGACAGGGTCATTTGATGGACAGATATGCATAGGCTGGCCACGTTTCACCAGTAGATTGCTCCAGAGTTTCAAGGTTATATTTATGAGAAACCTGCCAAATGCTTTAATTGGCGTCCACTGCAGTAGGTCACCAAGGGAAAAAAAACCACAAAAAAAACAATGAAACAACATATCAAACAAACCCATCCCAGGGCAGCATGCAGGAAACTACTTCATAGGAGAAGTTTTAAGTTGTGACAAGCCAGCCTATCAGACTCCTGGAAGACTTACTTTGAACTATACCATCAGTAGATGCCAAAGGAATAATTTGGACACTGTTCTTTGTGGTCAAGTGCAGGTTTTTATGCTGCTGTATAATATTTAAACACTTCCTATTAAATATTGTGTATCAATAGAACTGGTTATATCAAACAGCAGATAATTGCTGGCACTTAATTTTTCAAAGTCAAAACTCTGCTTGAACTTCCCTTTGAGAAAATTACGCTTTTATTAGCTGGCAGAGAAGGGGAAGTGATTGCAAGGGCAATTTGACTTGGGAATGCAGTGTTCCCATCAGAGCATCCTTTCTGGCAGTAAAGCTTTCCTGAGAGAGAAAGTTCAGCAGGGTTTCCTGAGGCTGTTTAGCTCTCAGACCTGATTTTATGGAGGCCTTGGAATGTGTTGAGATGGTACCTTCAGACACATGAACCCAGCAATGCACAAACCCCACTGTGTTTCTCAAAGTCAGTATCAAGTCAGTGCATGGAATAAAAAAGGTTGAGGGGGAGGAGGTCTAAAGTTTGTGTTTGTCACACCACTGCACAATGTGGGAAATGCCAAGTGTAGGCTGCCAGCCTGTACATCCCACTAATTTCACAGAGGTGTCTTGGAAGCACAAAGTTTACTCACTGAGTATCACACTCTCCTGAGCCCTGAGCCACCAGATGGAAACAGTGCTGCCCTTGATTTTCCTGCCCATGAGGGACATTTACCACAACCATGATGGCATTTGTGTTTTCCTTAGCCCCAAAGCACTGGGTTAAAGTGAAGCAGTCAGATGTTTCTAGCTGCCCATGGTCTGCCTGGTTGAAGTCAATGAAGTTTTTATGAGGCATTTTATTATCAAAAGAATTTCTCTACATATCAACCCTCCCACTGCCAGTCCAACATTCACCAAACTAATTTAGTTCAAGGGTGCTCACAGTCATGTAAATAGAAGCCAGCCATTTTTCTTTGCTAGGGGAAGGTCATTCAAAGAAAGGTACCCAGCCATGTGCAGGCCATATTTTAGCACGTCCATAAAGAGCTATTCTATAGCTGAGTGCTGTATATCTCACTGCTTTTGAATGGTTTGCAGTTCCTTCAGCCCAGGAAGGTGCCTGAGGCAGCCCTGCCACACGGAGCCCATTATTTTACTCTGTGTATCACTCCAGGGCTGCTGACCCTGGTAACATCACATGCATCAGGCTGTGTGTGAGCAGGCTCCCCAGCCTCCTTCCCACACTCCATCCACTTCAGCCACCAGCCACTTTCCTACTTGAGGCTTGACATATTTACAAGAACTGAATTTTACAGCTTTCTCAGGCTACTTTCCATTGCTGCCCCCCTCAGAGCTGAGAAGCAGTTGGGACAATCATGGTAGATAGAGACGCTGGAGGAAATCTCCATTTGCAAAGTTCAGTTGGCAGAGCAGAGAAGGAAAAGCCCAGACTTACAGAGTGGGGGGCAGTGCTGGAGGTTTAACATCTTCTCAGTTAATAATTACTTTCAGTAATTCAGAAAAATAGAAGTCATAAGATTTTATTTGCCTTCCTTTGGAAGTGTTAACTCCAAAACTCAGCTAGAATTGTGCTTTGCTGTTACAGATGACTTGAACAATTCTGCTCTAAACAGATAACTTGGAACAAAACATGGCCCCTTTCCTTGTCCTGCCACAGATAATTCCTGTGACTGTGTTAGCTGCTCCTGCACAAACCCTGAGCATCTCACACACCTCTGCAGGCAAGGCTGTACCTACACAGAGGCTTCCACCCAAAAGAAAATGCCAGGTTTTTTACCGTAGAGGGAACCATGTTCCCCTAGCCACAGCATGCAGATAATTCTTTGTGTTAATCTGCAGTGACATGGGAGATTTGAGGGTTTTTTTCCTGTGAAACAGGAACACTGCAGAAGTGGGCAAAACCAGTTGCCCTTGTTTGCCTTCTAAGAGAAGATCTATGCTGAACCACGATGGAGTCACAAATCTCCTTCTGCCACTGCACTCCCCCCTCCTCAATCAAACCCCTGTTGTAGAAAGTCTGACTATTGCTGGCAGATGAGCAGGAGCAGCTTCTGAGCACAGCACTGATGGAACAGCACAGGCAGAATTGCAGCTGAGCAACTGAAAAGCAAGGGCTGATTTGAGCTCAGTGTCCTGTCCTTCCAGATGCTCCAGGCTCAGCTGCAGCACATTGAACCTGTGGGAGATCTGGAGTCATTCCCTACCATGAGGCTCAGCACCAGAATCATCTAGAAGACCTTGCAGGGAAAACATCCCAAGGGGAAACAAGGTTATTTAGTGAAAAAAAAAAGTAAAAACTTTAGTTCCAGATCTGCATTTGCGCATATATAAAAATCTTCCTTAAAAAAATCTAGTTCTGTATTGAGTCATGACTGCAGTCCTGTTAGTTCCTGTCCTGACATAAATCTTCATGCAGAAATGGACCAAATGAGGTAGGAAAATATAGTTAATCCTCATGGTGTCATCATGTCGTGCTCCCTGCACAGCTGTAAAGATCATTGGCTGCATGCTCTGCTCTGAGCTACATGTCTGGTATTGCTCAAAGGCGATTGTCTCTTCCTCAGCACACACAGATGGGGGGATGTAACTCTTATAAGTCAGATGTATACCTGCTTCTGGCCCAAAGTCACCTGTACTGCAAAGCAACTCTCCACTGCCTGCATTTGCAATTAATTAAACTTCCAAGAGCATGGGCATAAAATGAGCCTGTGACAATAAAGAAATACCAGCCATGGACAGGCAGAGACCCACTGGGACACATCTCACCTTATTATTCATAGGACTGAGCTGTTTGAGTTTAGTTTCTTTTCATGCATGAAGAGCTTTTGAGGAATCTCATTATTGCACTGAATATAAATATATTCTGTAAATATAAAGAGACAGAGCTAAACTAGAAGCAAAGATCAGTGCCTGGTTTTAAAAGTATTAGAGCTGTATTACTTACAGATACAAATAGAGATTGAAGTTGAAATTGGATCAGATCTTAAATATCTTCTCTTCTCTTCTCTTGAAGGGACTTTTCAGAGGCAGCCCAAAAGCATTGGCAATCCAAGAAATAACATAAGAAACCTCTTGCTGGGGCAGCCCAGTGGTCTGAGGGGAGATGCTCATTTGGGACACTGTGTTGGCCTGGTCACATTTGGCAGCCCATCCTCCAACACCCACAACTGCTGTGTTAGGAAGTCATAGGGAAGAGCTCTGATTAGTGGTTTCAGGGTCTATTTCTGAATTACAGACCTGTTGTCTGTAATTCATCCAGTTCAAAAAGCCTGCTGGTACTGTCTCCAGTCCTCTGTGGTAGCAAGTTTTGGGAAGTCACTACCTGCTGAATAAAGAAGTCCTTTTTGCCACTAACAAGCTGGTTGTCTACTAGTTCATTGAATGTTCCCAAGTTTACCTGTTTTGAAAACTGTTTTTAAGTTGGGAGGAAACAGTTTTCCCACTTGCCTGATCTGTGATTTTTGTATAGCTCAAACATGATTCCTCAGCCACCTTTTCCCCATCTTCTTCAGACACTTATAAAGGAACAGATCACCCTTTTGATCACTTTAGTTATCCTAAAGAGAACTCCCTTATGGTATCTATTCCTCAGCCCACTTCTCTGCTTTCAAACCACAGTGATCCCAGTCCATAAAAACCAAAATAAAAGATGGCTACAAGAGGTAAAAGAGCACTAAGATTTGGGACAATCTTGGCACGTTCAGAAGTCAGTGTGATCCCTGCAAGGGAGAAAAGACCTTCCAAACTGCTGAGTCAGTTCAGGCAAGCCCTCCTGGCTCCCTGCACATTAGGTTCATTTAAAAATGTTCCTTGTGGGTAATGGTGCATTAATGAGGTATTGGCTGTCTGAGACTGGAGGGTGCTGTGCCAAAACCAGCCCTTTATAAACTGAACATGTACAAAGGTTCTGGCAGTCTGGTTCCCAGTGACCCACTGACAAGCTACTGATCTATGGAAGATGTGGAGATGGGATGTAATTGCCACAATCTTTTTAATCAAGGACTACACTTCCAGTAATCTGCTGCAGTGACAGAGAAAACAACATCAGGCTGTAACACACGTCTGGAATCAAAGCTCTTTTCTGTGCAGTCTTAATTAAAGAGTGTTTCTGACTACAAGTTTTATACAAAAGTCAATGAGCTTCCAGCTGAGGAAAAGGACCTTTCTTGATGTGATGAAAAGGCTCCACGTGTACTTAGAGAAGGTACATGAGTACAGGATCAGAAAAAACTCATGTGGAGAAACACAGATAGCACTCAGGCCATGGGTTATACTTGGGAATATCTTCAATACAGATTGGGATGAGAGGGAAGGAGGGAATGAAAAAGCATCAGTCACTCCTAAAACCCCAAAGACAAACAAATCCACGGCTAAAGCCATCACTAGCACGGATCAGAGCTGCTGCAGGGAAACTGAATGAGAGCCTGGCCTGGAGCAGCCCCCCCAGGGCATGGGTACCTGAGGATTCACCTAAAGGTGATCCAGGGAACATGCCCCAGAAATGAGAACAACAACCAGGGTGATAATCATAGGGTGGCTTTTCACTGCTTGGACAGCCTTCAATGTCAGGCTGTGGTGGTGATCACTAAATTGCTGTTCTGCTCACCTCTTGCCACCAGAGCCCAGCCAGAAAGAGGCCCATTGTTCCACCATTCTCAGAGATGATTTCTGACTGTTCTCTGTCTTTGATTAAACACAAATTGCATTTTATACCTCTCTATCTGGCACTTCTAATAAATAAATTCTGCAACTAAGAGATACTCAAAGTTTACAAGTTTAATTTGTCATCCCTCTGTAAAACCACTTTGTAGCATAATCTGTCACAGAGGCCAAGTTTAGCAGGATTTCATAAAATCACAGAATGGTTTGGGTTGGAAGGGACCTTTATAGGTCATCAAGCCCTCTGCAATGAGTTGGGAGATCTTTAATTAACTCAAATTGCTCAGAGCCCTGTTAAACCTTATCTTGAATATTTCCAGAGATGAGGCATCCACCACCCTCTCCAGGTAACCCATGCCAGTGTTTTATCACCCTCCTTGCAAAAATTTTCATCTTCATTTCAGATCTAAATAAATCTTTAGTTTAAAACCATGACCCCTTATCCTAACACAACAGGCCCTGCTAAAAGGTTTGTCCCCGTTTGCACAGGCAGCTCTTCACCAGCCAGCCTTGATGCCAAAAACCAGCCTTGGCCACATTTGATTTACTACAATGGATATTGCCCACATGTCCTGGGAAGGACAAGAGACAGAGACCATGAACAGCTGGGGCTCAGGCTCAGGGTCTGGCTGATCCTCACTCATCTCAGCAATGGGCCATTTATCCCTCACCCAGCCTCGCTTGGTGACACGCCAAATTTGGAACGCTGCTATATTTGTTACCTGCCTGCAGAGCTATAGACCAGAGCTCAATTATCTTTAAATTCTTATCAGGAACCTTCACTGCAGCCAGGGCTGTCATGGAGAATGTAATGCATGTCCTGACTCAAGGTTTTGGTTCATTTGTAATAAAAATCATCTGGCCTCTCTCTGGAGGAAGATGCAATCCATCCCTGTTGGGAGACAGTGGAAAATATAGTTTATGTGGGTGCCAACTGGATCTTCATCAGAAAGAATCTTTTGTGCAGTGTTCATGTGCAGAGCTGTGCAGAAAGGCAGGGAGGGTCTGAACACAGGAAGATTTTCTGTGCTGTTGAGCTGTTTGGCTGCTCACACTGGTTCCAGATGGTGCTGGAGGCACTCAGTGCCTCTGAAAACCAGCCAACTTTCATTCTCCCAGTTCTTATAGTAGCAAGAGAAAAACTGTTCTCTTGAGGAAAGAAAACAGGGAAAAACTAGTAATGATATTTCTGCTTCTCCTGTTGGCAAATCATAGCTGAAATTAGATAACATACTGCAACAATTCTGGCTTTCCAGCTGGAGAGAAGCAGTGAGCTGCTTTGGGTGTCCCACACAGCACAAGGCTCTGCTCCCTGAAACAGCCCTAACCCAAACTCAACTGCATCACCTGGGGCCCCTCACTTTTCATTTCAGATCTTCAATTATTCTTTCCTCCCATTCCTCATACCAGTTAGGGGAGATAAATCTGTTTAAGTAGGGCTGGTTTTGCCACTGTTTTCTAAGGGTTTCTCATCCTTACCCAACAACATTTCTGGGCTCTGGGGCTGCTCCTCCTGGGGGTCCATTTCTGTTCACTGGCAGCAGACACTGACAGTGTTTAACCTCCTGTCCTGCTTTGCAGCCAGGTCCATATTTCTACTACATCTCAGGCTCTTTCATTCAATCTTTCAGACTCCTCTGCAAGATTTTTTTTTTTTTTCCCCAGTTTAAGGTAGGATGTTGTTCAGCTGGCATTGCAGCTCTGGTTAGATCACCACAAAGAATCAGAGCAATAGCACAGGAGGTTTTGTGCATGAGCACAAGCTACAAACATCCATCCTCACCATCCCCTGCAGACCAGACTGGTTCAGAAAAGGAACAGACAGGAGCAGTGCCTTTGATGGAAGCCCTGTGTAAACCTGTATCAATTTGTCTTTTTTTGGGCCAGAACACACTGGACTTTGAGCTTTATTTCTGCTTATTAAGTATCTAATTAATTTTAATTTTAATTAATTATTATTAATAATATTATTAAATATTTGGTTATTAATTAAATTAATTATTATTAATTGATCTAATCGCTTTCCTTGTGAATTTCTGAAATATCTGAGAAAAGTCTGTATTTTAAAAAGTGTATGAATTTGTTATCAATATGGATTATCTACTTGAAGATATTACAATAGCAAAGCCACCTGTAACTATTTTGGATGTTTTGCTGCTCATTTATTAAAACTTTCTTGACTAAGAGATACCTTCATTAGCAAGAATTTAACTTTTTAGTTGAAATAAGTGATTCAGAGATGGAGCAGGGCTATATGATTTCTTTCTGCCTGTATTTGTGGAACTTCTACATGCATAACCCAGTTATTTTTGCTGAGAATTCATCCACAATACTTTTCCTCAAATGGAAAAATATTGATACCGCCTCAATCTGATCTGTACGTAGCTTTTCAAGATGAAAAGGGAAAAGATGTGTCTCTGAGAGGTATGCTGCAAGTTAGGGAATACTGGACAGCACCATCACAAGGTAATATTTATTAAAAAGGAGTTGCCGTTCCACCTTGAAGTGAGCCNACAGCACAAGGCTCTGCTCCCTGAAACAGCCCTAACCCAAACTCAACTGCATCACCTGGGGCCCCTCACTTTTCATTTCAGATCTTCAATTATTCTTTCCTCCCATTCCTCATACCAGTTAGGGGAGATAAATCTGTTTAAGTAGGGCTGGTTTTGCCACTGTTTTCTAAGGGTTTCTCATCCTTACCCAACAACATTTCTGGGCTCTGGGGCTGCTCCTCCTGGGGGTCCATTTCTGTTCACTGGCAGCAGACACTGACAGTGTTTAACCTCCTGTCCTGCTTTGCAGCCAGGTCCATATTTCTACTACATCTCAGGCTCTTTCATTCAATCTTTCAGACTCCTCTGCAAGATTTTTTTTTTTTTTCCCCAGTTTAAGGTAGGATGTTGTTCAGCTGGCATTGCAGCTCTGGTTAGATCACCACAAAGAATCAGAGCAATAGCACAGGAGGTTTTGTGCATGAGCACAAGCTACAAACATCCATCCTCACCATCCCCTGCAGACCAGACTGGTTCAGAAAAGGAACAGACAGGAGCAGTGCCTTTGATGGAAGCCCTGTGTAAACCTGTATCAATTTGTCTTTTTTTGGGCCAGAACACACTGGACTTTGAGCTTTATTTCTGCTTATTAAGTATCTAATTAATTTTAATTTTAATTAATTATTATTAATAATATTATTAAATATTTGGTTATTAATTAAATTAATTATTATTAATTGATCTAATCGCTTTCCTTGTGAATTTCTGAAATATCTGAGAAAAGTCTGTATTTTAAAAAGTGTATGAATTTGTTATCAATATGGATTATCTACTTGAAGATATTACAATAGCAAAGCCACCTGTAACTATTTTGGATGTTTTGCTGCTCATTTATTAAAACTTTCTTGACTAAGAGATACCTTCATTAGCAAGAATTTAACTTTTTAGTTGAAATAAGTGATTCAGAGATGGAGCAGGGCTATATGATTTCTTTCTGCCTGTATTTGTGGAACTTCTACATGCATAACCCAGTTATTTTTGCTGAGAATTCATCCACAATACTTTTCCTCAAATGGAAAAATATTGATACCGCCTCAATCTGATCTGTACGTAGCTTTTCAAGATGAAAAGGGAAAAGATGTGTCTCTGAGAGGTATGCTGCAAGTTAGGGAATACTGGACAGCACCATCACAAGGTAATATTTATTAAAAAGGAGTTGCCGTTCCACCTTGAAGTGAGCCTTTTGTTTTTGTAAAAAAAAAAAATTCAAAGCAGTACAGAAAAATATGGGTCATTTTTCCTCCTTGTCAGCTTTGCTGCAGTGAAAAATTTCTCCATAGCTTTGCTTATAATTCTCCTGGCTAACAGTCATTGTTTAATTTATAAAGTAACCGCCATGACCAACAGGCATGTTTGTCTCCTTTCAGAGGATTTAAACAGCAGAGAGTTTAAAAAGCAGATACTCCATTAAAATGAGCTTATATCACATCTCTTCAGACCTTACAAGTCTTGGCTTTAAAGCCTAATCCATTTGTTTCTCAGACTCCTTTATATTTGCCTCTTGCCCTGATGAAAGGGGATGCACTCAGTGCATCACAGCAGTGATAAGGAAATCAGCCTCAGCCCCTTATCAAAATACACTTGGAATGAAGGATGGTCCTGCTCAGACAGCTGTTCCCTCTCAAGCTCATCTAAACTTTTCATATCACAGGTTTTGATGTTGCTTTGCATTTTCCGGGCATTATCTGGTAAAAGATAAAGCAATGTTCCCAACAGCCCCGGGGTGGGAGCCAGCACTGCAGGGAGGATGGGCTGTGCAATCCCTGCAGCAGAAACACAGTCAGGGAACCCAAGGAACGGCCCTGCAGCACTCACAGGAGTCACAGAGCTCCCTCACCCAGGGATGAGCCTGGCCAGCCCAGGACAGTACCAGGGACGGGAACAACATCCCTGGGCTGGGCTCTGAGGGAGCTCTGGATTTTCTTTCTCCTCCTGCTCCCCCCTGGATTGTAAAGGAGCTGATAAAAAACAACACCTGACATCATCCTGGATTTCCTGCCCTTGTTTACGGTGCTTGAGTCCTATCACTTCTCACCCTCCAGCCAGCAACCCTTGAAGTGCATCACTACCCCTCTTTTTACCTCTGAATGACCACTTCCAGTCTCTGAGAAAGATTCCCAGGTGTTTTCACCTCAGCAAAGTTTAATCGGGGATATTTCACAAAAGGTGAGCTTTGGGAGGCAGGAACCTTTTACTCCAGATCCCAATGCCCATCATTTCACTCAATAGTTCTGAACAGTGTCTTGTTCCCAAAAACAACAATCTATTTTTCATCTTTTGTTAATGAGTAATTCCACATGCTCCTTGAAGTGAGTGAGAAATGATTATTTGATTTAGGATGCTCCCAAATTACAAGCAGCCCACAGTTATTTTAAGTGTACGTTGCATCTTTTTCTCAATGAAGATTAATGTTATTCTTGCCATGGGGCTATGTAGGAAGGAAACATTTGTGCAACAGCAATTTTTAAAACTTTCCCCAGATTGATTTATGTGTTTATTTGTTTTCAACTTTTGGACTCCTGTAAATGGTGTCTTTAGTCTTCTGATGGAATACTGGCATCCAGTGATTTACAACTGGCTAAAAGCAAGTGTGTGGAGGGAAGATTATTTGTCTCCTGGCCATAACTGAGGGCTAGATCGAACACAGCAGTTTGCATAAACTAAGCTAAGCATAAAGATTTAAAGTCATTATGTAAAGCAAGAAATAAAACAGTCCAACAACCAAAACAAAATGCCAAACAGTGAGTTAAAAACAGAGATTAAACCTGCCTTCAGGTACATAGGAAAAATCATGCTTATAGGAAGGCAGAGTTACTGAAATGAAGTATTGATTTTCTGCTGAAAGAATTGTAAGTATAAAAGGACAATTAATTTTTAGACTAAGCTAACTGTCGTATTATTGCTCTCTGGGTGTAGCAAGAAGCTCATCTGTCTGTATCTATCTATAGCATTTGACTCCTGGGCTCAGAGGCAGTGAGTTTTTAATCAAAACTAGGTTGTTAAGAATATTAGAGCATGATCAAGTGTCCAGGCTATTCCTGTATAGATTTGAACTTCAGATTGAAGGCGACTTTATTTGACAAACACACACAATCCCTATCTGGAGCAGCATTTCACCTTCTTTCCTGGCCACTGACCTCTGTTCCCTTGCCTGAGCAGCACCCTGTCCCCTCACAAGGGATTGGGGCTCATCTTTTGGCTTGTTCTGCTCAGCCTTCCCATCCCACACCTTGAACCCCTTTCCACAACAACGTGGAAAAAGCCAGGTTTGTCATCCAGCAAGTGTTGCTGGTTGAAATTATTCTGTGTGCATGTAAAAAAGAATATTATCCCAAACCAGACTTAAAAAAAAAACCCAACAAAACAAATAATTAATAGTTTTCAAGTCCTAGTGTATCAGTTCCGATAAATCAAGTAGTTTTGTTTAAACAAACCATCCAGGCCCTAAATAAACACGCAGGCTCCTGAGCAGGATCAATTCGAACCCGGCTGATCTTTCATTATGATTTAAAAACAGGATTTTCTGCTCGTTTAGGAAGAAATATTGACATGACTTTAGGCTTGAGCGTTGCTCTTCCTACCATAAATGTTCTTGTAGGGAATATCTGACGATCGAATCCATCTCGTGTATCCGATGGCCCCGGGCTGTGGCGGGAGCGATTCCCCAGCGCCGAGCGAGCCCGGCCCGCCCACATCCTGCCTCAGGAGCAATTGTCAATTATTATTGCTTTTTTCAGAGCACCCCGGTGAGAACTGCTTCCAGGTCTGGCTGGAGGTGAACCCGAGAGGAGCCCGGACACGCTCACAGCTCCGCTGACTGACAAAACTTTTAAAATATGACCACGGGGAGGATTTTATCTGCACGATGCTGCTATGCTGGGATGTGACAGGCTTCCTGCCCAGGTCTGGAAGGTATGGATCTGCTTGCATACATGAAATCTCATTTCCCTTCCCTTCCCTCCCTGTGCATCTGTTGTTTTGGGAAAAGGAGTATAGAAGAAAGAAAGAAAGAAAAAAAAAAAAAAAAAACAAAAACAAACCCCAAACATCAAACCAAAGGCAGAGACTGTTTTGAAATAAATCCTAAGGGTTGAGATGAGTTGAAACATGATTAACCAGCATAGGAACCAGCTCTCTGCAATGTAGGTGGTACATTATTATAGTTTATATTTAAAGTGACATTGCCAAGATTGTCAGGTCAAGGAAAAAAACCCGAAAAACATGTCTGTTAAATTATCCTACATAGGTAGGACTGATGGCAAAATTCTGGCATGCTGACCAGCACAAGTGTTACAGACAGCCTGTAACAGAGGTGGGACACTAAGGAGGATGCCAACATCCTGCATAAGGTCATAAAAATTAAATATAATATCCCTTCTGTGGCAATCCCTCATGGAAAGGGCACTGGGAAACAAAACGACCAGCAAAGACCGAATGCTCAGGATGGAATCTTCAGTGAGGTTCAGGGTTCTTGATCTCTGGGCCACATCCCTGACCCAGCTCCTGACTGCCAGAACAGACAGAAACAAGCCAGGGGAGCAGGGCGCCGACATCAGGGGTGCCAACCCTTCTGAAGAGACACAGCTGCTGCCTGGTCCTGGCCCTCTGCTATCCTCAGGTGCACAGAGTCAGTTTTGGTGCTGAATTACTCACCCAGCACAGCTCCATCCTGGTTGAGCCTGCCTGTGGCACACATCTGCTCTCAGAGGAGTTACAGGGGGAGAGACTGCACTGAAACACCCAGGGATTTACAGGAGGACACACTCAGGATGGCTAAATTGCCTGGTTTGAACCAGAGATTGTCCTTCCTAATCTTTTGGCTTTGTTTAGGCCTAATCACATTTTCAACCAATCTGAAGAAATGTTTAAAAAACATAGTTCTACAGCTCATTGTGACAAGCTGGGGAAAAAAAAAAAGTAATTTTCTGAAATTCAGCTATTCAGAGAAAACTTGATCATTCAAGTATGAAACTTTAGAATTGTTTCTGCTGATTTTTTTTCCCCTCCACACACAAAGCTGTCAACATCAACCCTGCCTAGTAAACAAGAGCAAAACATCCAGCCAACCAGTCTGTAGCTGGAGAGAGAGCAAATTTCAACAGCACTGGTGGATTTCACACTCCAGACCAAGAAAAACTGACTGCAAAACCCTTGTGCTGACTTGCACAGGGCTGGGATGGAGGGCAGGATGTGCAGGAAGAGCATCCAGCATGGACCCAGTCTGCTTCAACCTGGGAGACACCTGCACACCCCACTCCAAGCCTGGCTGTACTGCTGGGCACCAGGAGAGTGAGAAAGGAGAGTGGAGGCACTGGCCAAGGAAATGGGAATTCAGCAGGACAAGTTGTTACAGAGAGGGAGGACCTCAAGCACCTGGACACAGCAGGACACAGCATGTCCATGGAAATATTTGGGAGCTGGACTTCCCCAAGGGGAAACAGTCATGGTGAGCACATGCAAAACCTCCTTTTGCATTTGGGGACTGTCTCTTGCAGGTGCCCAGATGCCTGATCTAGAACAGCAGTGCCTTCCAGCCACAAGGAATTGATCTGGGCTCAGGTGCCTCAGGCACTGGCCCATTCCAGCACCCAGCTCTGTGCAGCACCAGGGGCTCCCTGCCCTGCCAAGCCTGCTGGAATGCAGCTGCAGTGGCTGGCAGCATGGAACACCACACAGTGCCTGCTGGCACCAGCCCTCCCTCCACTCACACCAGCCTCTGGCAAGGCAGAGGAGGTTCCACTCTGACAGATGCAGGTGAGCAGCCAAGCTGAGAGTGAGGACAGACACTTGGAGAGCCAAATCCTTCTGGCCAGCCCCAAGATACACAGTGACCATCAGTGGTGACTTCAGAATAGTGCTCAGCATCAAAACATTACCATGTGTGTGAGGAGACCAGGGGAGAGAAAAGGTGATTTATACAACCTCAAGAATACAGCTTTCTTGGAAAAAATATTTCTAGTCCCACTGAAAATGTCTACTTTTGTCAAAACAGATCAATACAAACCTGAAATCATTAGGTTCAAGCTGTCACCACAATTTACTGTGCAAAGTACAGCTCAGATGTCACAGCCTTTCACTCTGCTCCCTGTGTAAAGCCTTCTGCCTGGCCTATCCTTTCCAAAGTGTGCTTTTCCCTTCCAGCAGGACAGAAGCAGAGGGAAGCAGAGGGATGCAGCACTTAAACCAGACTCCTGTGAGATTGAGTGATGCCATTTGGAAGAGAAAAATCTCCAAGGGATAGATCTCTACTTGAAACCTCTGATCATTTTCTGAGTAAATTATTCATCTTTCCAAAGAAAGTACATTTGAGTGAAAATGCAGTTTTCCCTCCAAGATCAGAACTGGTGGAAATCACCAGGTAGTTCTGCTATTCTGCAGGAGAATTAGGGTGAAATAACCCCACATGGTACAACAGCCAGAATGTCAGGAGGGGAAAAAAAATTGCAAAATCACACCCATCCTTGTTGGACCTTTCAAGAGCACTACAGGAAAAGACTGGGATACGTTAGCAGTTTTGATAACATTTTTTTCTCTTGTATTCATAAAGTATTCATACTTAGTAGTCAGCTTTGCTGACAAACCTTTTTTTCATCAAATGAAGTTATTAACTGCAATGTAAGATCTCTTGGCTGGTGAAAAAGAGTGGTAGCAAAGTCTGTTGGGAATATTAGACCTCTGATCAGGCAAGGTGAGCATTACAAGCCTGACCTCACTCCTCAGAGATTTCTTCATGAGCTCCTAAGGATGTGACTGGTAAATACATGAGATCATGAGATATCTGCTTGGTTTCATTCACTTTGTGTCATCAGCTTCTTTCATTTCCCTGCTGCAGGACTGTCTGTCACAGTAATTTCTATGCTTTCAGGAAATTAAAAAAAAAAATCTGACATCCTTGTGCTTAAAATAGACTCAAGAGCCCAGCTGATTTGTACTTGCCTTGTGGGATCTAAGAGGTTGTGAGGCTGGAAAACCACCTGAAAAGGAGCAAATTATGAGACAGGGAAGAAACTGTGAGCTTTTAAAATAAAAGGTCTTCAGTTCACTCTGAGGAAGATTTGCAGGGCACAGGAGCTCAGGAGTCTCTGGGACACCCACTGGCAGCTGGCACAGCACGATGCTGCAGGAACAAAATGCTCCAGCCAGATGTGAACCACCACTGCAAGAGCCCTGCCAGCAGCACCAGCTCACTGGGAACATAACCAGGGAAACTTGTCTTGAGTAATAAAACCTGGGATTTCCTCACTGTGTTAATGCAGTAACAGAGAGCATCTGGCCTGTTTGATACCCCAGTTTCACCAAATTCTCTCCATGGCTCAATGTTCTCTTCTTGTTCTCATCTCTCCTCTCCAGTTAAAGCAGGGACTGGCTCTCAGATTGATTATTGCATTTGATGTGAACGACTTTGTTGTTTTGTTTGCTGTAAAGAGGCAGATATTCCATATTCCTGATCATCTACACTGTAATCCCCAACACTTCTCCCTCCCTCCTTGGGCAGGCATCGATGTCAGGAGAAGTTTCCCCATCCCTGGGCAGTGACTCAGTTCTGTGTAAGGTCAATTCCTCTCCTTCAGCCCAGCTGTGCAAAGCAGTTTGTGTTATCAGCTGATGAACTATCCAGGATCAAACTTTCAGAGGGATTCAGACACTGCTGAAGTCATTTTGGTTATGGATTCAGGTGGGGAGGCCAGAGGAGACCTTCAGCTATGCAGACATCTGCAGTGAATAAGATAATCCTTGTTCTAATCACATAATCACCTGTACCTCTCTGGTTGATAAAACATCCACTTAAAAATTATATTGCTCCTAAAAAAATCTTCTATTGCCTAGAGAACCTTGAGTACCAGAGATTAAAAGATTATGGAAAATAAGTATGCATAATTTTCACTTTACTTTGTGCCAGTGAGAGACAGAGAATGTTTGGACAGAGAGGAAAATTGGGATAGAAACAGTCTGCTCTGCCATTTGGCTGATCTTTCACACTAGCAGAGGAATGGAAATATTTTTATGATTAGGAAATGATGAGACAAGAACAGTGTCTGTGCCTCCTTTAGGAGATGATATTTCAAGAGGATAGTGCTCATTCACTATTGCTCCTCTTTTTAGTGTCTAATATTATAGCAGGAAGCATTTGTAGGCTAAATTCGGGTGGAGATGAGGTTTCTTCTTCTCACAGCTCTCAGTCAGCTGAGCTACAACCTTTCCACTGGGTTTATTTCCCTGCAAGAATTCATCAGACCTGTGCCCAGCACAACCTCTGATTTTCCCCACACCCAGGAGCAGCAGTCCCTTGTGTCTCACACTGTGTTTGTTTTGCAGGTGGTTGATGATGTTAGGAGCAAATTCAGACCCAGATGAGGAGTGGCCTGAGCAATGGAGGTGCCAACCCCCGAGCCCGTGTACGTCGACGTGGACAAGGGGCTGACGTTAGCCTGCTTCGTGTTCCTCTGCCTCTTCCTGATCGTGATGATCATCCGCTGTGCAAAGGTCATCATGGACCCCTACAGTGCCATCCCCACCTCCACCTGGGAGGAGCAGCACCTGGATGACTGACAGGGATCCCTGCCAGGCACAGCCATGGGATGCTGTGCTCCAGGAGGCCTTTTCCCACTGGGAAGGCTGGCACACAAACAGCCATTCTGAGATATGCAGGGCAAAGGCAAGATCTCCAAGAGCACACAGTGTAATTTTTTTTTTTTTTTGCTCAACAGGTCAAGAGATCAGCAAGCCATTCTGGCAGCAGAGTTTACTACTATGCAGCAACTCTTATTTTACAGTTGTCATTTTAACTCAAGTAGCACAAGGTTCTCCAGACTTTTCCTAACATAACTCTTGGTCTAGCACAGTTTGTCCCGCCCTCAATATCACCCACAAACCCAGGGTAACCATCAATACCATGAAAAAGCATCAGAAGTATTCTGTCTTTCCTGGAAACAGATTGCTTCAAATATTGATTGCTTCCTTGGTCATTATGGGTGCATTTTAGGAAAGGCACAGATTTTATATTCCAGAGCATCACTAAGCAGAAGTGCTGAAGTACCTCTGGATAAATAGAATTGTATGAGCAGATTTACTCTTGACTCACTTGGTTCTGCACATGCACTCCCTACCCTACTGCAGCCATATTTCCAGGATTCAGACTTGAGGGGTCCTGGACTGCTGTAGACCCCATAGCACCACCTTGTTCTATCCTAGCCATGAAAAAACCAGGCATATCCTCTGTCATGGGCCCTTGGATTAGTCAGGCCACTGACTTTGAGCTTGGTAGGCACAAAAATCCCTGGAGCAGAGCCTGGGCACTGCTGGTATCAACTACATAGAACTTGCTGCGATTTTCAAAGAGTGATTTCATATGCAATTTCACCCATCTTTTGCTTCAGGTGTACTTCAGTGGGATGAGACAGGACTGGAATGACAAGGACAATGAGCAGAGAGACTTTTCTCCCCTCTTTGTCATTCAGACTCCTCAGCATAACATTTACAGTAACACACAATAATAAGCATTCTACCTCGGAGAAATTCAGCTCCTTCAAAGGAAGATTTTTCCCATGAATTTGTAAGGTACATTTCCTTCTCTCAGTTCATTCACACATCCATTATGCAAGAAGGCATGAGTGAACATGGGAGGCCTGGAAATTTATTATTTACCTTTGAAGAGTGGGGACTGCAGCATTCCAAAGTTCTCTATTCCTCAGATTCTAAGGTTTGCTCGTGCCTGCCTTTTCTTTCATGGCTACATGCTCAATTTATGGCATTGAAAGGAAACAATTCAGAGCAGGTACTGCAACCACAGTGAGCACCATGAACAGACAAGGCTTGAAAGCACAAAACTCCAAGAAGGGCATTTCCCCATTTCCCCTCCTCACCATCCTGCCTGACCCCAGGTTCTTGCCATTAGACAATGCATAGTGGGTGAGAAAGGTGGAACCAAAGGCTGTGACAAGAGAATTGGGACATAGACTTTGTAAGGCACTGTTCTAGCTCTGACAGATGTTTGATGATCACACAGGTGAATTTTTGTGTGCCTCAGTCTACTCATCAGTGAAATGGGTGTAACAATTTCATCTTGTCACACCTCCTTTTGTCTGTCTAATAACACCAGAAAGCACCTGGAGAGCCTTAGACAGGGACACAGAAATGTTCTTACTCACAACTCTTCCTGCTAAAACCAGTGGGGAAGGTCTGGATCTTCTTATACTGCAGGGATGTTTTCCCCAGGCAAAGGACTCGTCCAGACCCCCATTTACTGTCTCATTGCAGTATTCTGAGCCAAGCCAAAAGGCACCTGGCTTTTTTTACATAGCCCACTGATTTCTGAGGATGTAAGGTGCTCAACACTGCAAATACAGAGATCCCAAAATAGCAGGCTATGAGGCACATGGACACTTTTGCATGGATCTTTTGAACCACACAATTTTTGCTGGTCTCCGTTGTAGGAGATCCCATTCCTGAGGCAGGAAATTCAAAAATCATCTTTCCTCTGATGTCCTCTAGCAAGAGACCTCCACTGCTTCCATTACCCTCTGCAGATTGCTCCTCAGGCTGTTACTTACCCTCAGCTTCTGCTAGCCAGGTAATCACCAGTAACAGAGCTCTTTTTCAGGCTTGGATGTTAAATGTTCATTGTACTTGGAGCAAACCCAGTTCTCTCTTATTCATGGGCAAGTCTTCCTGTACCATAGGTCCTAGCTCAAAGAACAATACCTCTGTTCCCTGGGCTAAGGTTTGGAACCTGTTTTTGTCATTAAATCTTGCATCCCTCAGGTGGGGCTTTTTACAAAATCAGCAAAATATCAAAATGATGTCCAGGCTAGGGACACTTTCAGTTTGCAGGTCACCTGGCTGGGTTCACAGCTGATGCAGAGCAAGGACAGAGCTTGTCCTCACACCTCTCAGTGCCAATACTCCATTTGGTGTTTATCTGTATGCAGGACTCTTTGGCATTGTCACATGTCACTGATAAGCCCCAGTTCAGCTAAGGACTTATTCAGGTGCTTAAGTTTAAGCCTCTGAGCAGGCTGCCCATCTGCAGAGACCAGGGTCAGTCCTGTGGCAAGTTCCTGGCAGGGCAGCACACAGTCCTTGCAGGAGCAAAGTCTGCCTGAGAATGAAGAGTTACAAATGCTGAGGAAGCAAATTGACAAATTTGTTTTGCAAGGATGGCTGCCACTTTTTTGTCTCTTTGTCCAGCTGAACAAACCATTTTTTGGATTTTCTTGAAAATCCTAAGGAAAAGACCCCTCTGGGTAGCTCTATTTTCTAATAAAAAGGCATTTGTCCTCCTGGCATAGCCTGTCAAGTCCATCCTTCTGTTGACAAACAACGTCTTTATAAAAATCAGGATATTCACATACATGACTGCATAAAAGTCAACAAGATTGTTTTTATAGAGAAAATGTAAATCTATTGATCTCTTCACTCTTGTGACCAGTGACAGGACTCGAGCCTGTCTGAGTTCAAGGAGCCTTTGGACGACACTCAGGCACGTGGTGGCATTTTTGGGACGTCCTGTGCCAGGCCAGGAGTTGGACTCGATGATCCTGATCGAGCTGGGGTCTCTCCCAACTCAGCATATTCTGTGATTCATTCTAATTTCTGCCTTTCCCCACACAACCTCACTCCTCTTTAACCAAAAGCAATACTGAACATCATACCTAAGCCAGACATGTCATGCTCCTTCCCCTGGGAGCCAGGACTCTCCCACCCCAGGTGCATCCCTGCAGCTCTGGCAAATCCGTGCTCACAGCCAGGGAAGGGCTCTGCCAGCAGGACCTGCATCACTGGGCTTGGTAGTAATTTCAGCTGCATGCAACAAGTGCCTCTGCTAGTTTTGGTTGTTTTTAATCATTGTGCCATACTACCAGCAACTGCACTCAGAGGATATAACTCAAACTTGTTGCAAGTGTATTTATCTGACATAATAAACAGCTTCCACATGGAAAACCTCCTTGCTGTCTCTGCTGTGGTTTTCTTACGGTTGCCAGGACATCTTTAAAAAGACTCACAACATGGTTTGCAAGAGGGGCATACATTCCTGGCAGCCCTCCTTGGAGAGTGAAAGCAGAGAACAGCTCCCTGTGTAGCTGCACCACCACAGATTTCTGGAGCTGAGGGCAGAGCTGGCAGAGCGCCAGGTGTTCCTGTGGCTCTGCAGAAGGTCAGCCTTTCCAAAGGGGCTATTTCAGGTTACTCCCTTGGTCAGGAAGAGCACTCAGCTGAGCTCCAGCTCGGTGGGGGACTGCAGCATCTGTATTTCAGCAATTCATTATCAGTAACAAATTGCATACCAAAAGAAACAGGGCCACTGAGACCAGAATCCCTCCTGCTGGCGACTGAAAATGAAGAGCAGGGAGCGTCTGTGGGGGTCTCTTTGAAGAAGCTCCAGAGTATGGGATATGCAGGGTAAAAAGCACCTAGGGAACTCCTCCTCTTGAAAAAGATGTAGAGATGAATTGCTAATTCTTTCATCTTGAAAAAGGGCTCAGTTGCCTGAAAGCTGGGTGCTTTATAGATGTGCTTGTCCCTGCAGCAAGTCCTCTGGCAGAAGGATCTTCGTGCCTGGAGCCATTTGCCACAAAGACTGAACCCCACTGATAAATCATTGCTTCTCTCCCAGTCAGAGGCAGAGGCTGGAGTCTTTACACTGTACAGCTACTCTGGCTAAGGTGAGAGCAGACCTGAACTGAGGCTGAAGCAGCTGAATTTGAGCAGACACCCTGGAAATGTTTTTTCTGAAAGGAGCAGGGACTGATGGCAAGGCAGAGACCCACATGAGTGATGCTGCTGCTTCCTATTCTGGGCAAAGGTGTCCCCAGCTTGCTGGGTCATTACAGTCTCAGCAGGCAGCTTCAGCCCAGATTGCCTCAGCTCAGAAGCCAACACAGGACTTGGATGGGGAAATGCTGTGCTAACTTCAGACATCTCCTTTACATTTTAATTTTTTTTTTAATCCATTTTCATTAGAAATTGTCAATACTTTGCTAACCAGGAGGAAAACTCTGCTCAAACACACATCTTTCAAGCAATAAACAATTTGAAAATCCTGGTTGCATTTACTCTCAGGTCATCTATATAATTCAATTCACAACAGTGTTATGAAACATTGAAAGACAGAGTTCTCAGTTACAAAGCTCCTTGTTTCATACTGGAACCTAGCCAGGCAGCCCACAGAAGGCAATTAGAAATCAAAAAAGTGTTAAAATTGCATTAAGTGTGCGGAAGCCATAAGGAGTGCAAAGTTTTTCAAAACTTATTTTATATTTAAGATTGATTGGATTTCTCCAGCAGCCTTTCCTCTGCAGATCAAAGGAAGTCCCAGGTAGGAGTGAGCAGGCAGCAGAGCTGGGCACACTGCAGCCCCTGCAGCAGATCCCAGAGCCTCCCAGACAGGGTCCCAGGACAGGGCAGCTCCAGGGCATCCAGGGCTCTGCAGGGCTCTGGAGGTGCCAGCTGCAAGGCTGAGCCCTGAGCATGTCAGCTCTGGATCCACAGCGAGGAACAGGACAAGAAACCTTCCCTGTGCTTGCAGCTCCCAGCCAGTCCCTCAGTATTCATGGACAAGGTGTTGATCCTCCAGGCTGACCCCAGGGATGCCCAGCTGCCACCAGGGACTTCTGTTCCTGCCGCATTTCCCTTGGATGTTCATCAACTGTGTGAACACCAGCTCTGTTTCAGCTGCTTATAGAGCAAACAATATCAAACAGAGTAAAAGCAGAAAGCACAGGTCTGTAGTTCAAACCTAATGGAAAACCAAGCACCTGTGCAACACAGAAAGAGTTGAGGTGAAGAAGTTCTTGGGAATGAGGGAAGATAAGGAGGAAGAGCTCACAGCAGATTTGTATGGAGCAGCATGGTGCCAGTACCTCAGCATGTCCCTCACGTACTTCCAAAGCCTTCAATCAATTTTAGAATCCCAGAAATGATCTCCTTCTTTCTCACTAAGCAGAACTGTGTGGGCATTCTGAACAGAAGCAGCAATCAAACCTGAGAAATGGTCTCCTGCCTCACTGCTTAACACCAAAACCCACGTGAATATCACTGACCAGCTCTGTCCCTCTTCACAAAGTCCCTACCTTGACCCTGAGCAGCTACTGAGAGAATGTTTTACTTTGAGTTATTACTGCTTGGGTAATGAAAGAATTATGAATCTTGCTGACCCAAACACTTACATCAGAACTAATTTTTTTTTTTGCAAGATATCGTATCCATTTCTAATTAGAATCTCTGCAGAAAACTACTCCAGATGAAGAGTGCCTGCATTTCACAGCAAAAAGCCATTGGCTCCTTTATTGTGAAATACATCTTAGGGGTTTATTTTATGTTTCTTTTTTTTTTTTTTTTTTTGACATTTAATTATACCCACAGCACTATTATAAATTACACCCAGGTTTTCGTTATGCACCAACCAGAGGACGCTTTGATCTGTAGGAAAATGGATCTCAAAGCACTAAACAGTGGCTGCCTTTAGTTTTGCTACCAATAAAATAACAAAAATCGGGTGGAACAGTCTCAGGCAGGCTGATTCATTGCCTCTATGCCCACCCCACGATAAAGCAGCACAACCCAAAGCAGCTCCTGCACCCTCCAAGGGCTCTCATCCAACACCCCAGCACTGCTCCCCCTGGGATCACTGTGCTCCAGCAGGGATTGCTGCTGCTGGGGACTGCTGACCTCTGCTGAGTGGGAAGCACCAGGCAGGACAAGGATGCTCCAGGCCAGCACAAGAGCTGTGTTTCCCCTTAAACACACATTTCCATTTCCTCTGGTCATGGGTGCAGCATCTGTCTCCCCACACAACATTGCATGACCCTGAATGAGGCCTCTCAGGTGGCTGACACAGCAGAGAGGTTTTATTTTTTCCTTCAGGCTTCTGAAGATCTAAGAAGGATTTTCTTGTTCTACACACAGGTTACAACCCCACAAACCTGATGCTGTGACATGGCAGTGAAAAATGAGCTCTGAGTTTGTTGGTGGGTTTTTTCCACTTTTGTTCAAAGCCAGATTATAAGCAAACTAAGAAAAATACATCCAAAACAGATGAAAATTTGTAACCTCTAGAAGCAGAGACAGCTATGCTCAACCCTTACTGAAACAAAATCTTCCAGAAGTGCATGGGAAGCTCTTTGTACAGGAAATCAACCCAAATGAAAGTGGCACTTCAAAAATAAACTTTTTCCAAGCACCCAGTCAACCTGTTGAACTGAGAGCACCCAGGCTGAAGCACCCTCTTGCTCCAAGAGCCTGATCCCCTGTGTTCAGCTTCCCCCACAACCAGAAGAAAGCTCCATGACCTTCACTTTAAAGTCTCGCTGCTTTGAGAGAGGGCAGTGTGGGCATGGGCCCCCCTTCTCCACAGTGCCCACCCAAAAAAAGCCCACTGCATTCTTCTGGAGGGGAAGAAAGTGGCCTTGGACACACAGGAAAGTTTGTCTCCTTTTTTATCATCTCCTGGCATTTTGGCCCCCATCCATGTAGCAGGCAGCAGATGACTCTGAGCTCTGTCCTGAGAGAGGCTTTGGACTTTGTCCAGCTCACCTCTGAAACCTGCTGTGCCTCAGGTCCTTTCCCGAAATTACCCACCTTCTGGGAATCTGGAACTGCTCCAGATGTCCTCAGGCTAGAGAATCTCAGCTCAGTCACCTTGGGGCCACAGGGGCTCTCTCCTCCTCCTACCCATCCCCAGTGTGGTGCAGGGGTTCTTGGCCCAGGGATGTTCAGAGTGGCCCCTGCAGAGCCACCCTCCTCCTCAGGGCTGGGCTGGGCACTGCAGGTTGGGCACCAGCCAGCTTGGAAGGATCTGTGCCTGGGTGCCTCCATCCTGGCTGGGTTTGGGGTCTCAGCCCCACTGACCTTCTGCCTGGCCAGAAAACAAACCCAGTTCCCACTTGCTGGCAGGAATTGCAGCATGCTGTTGGCCCTTTGGGAGAGGAATTTCTTGGGTGTGTACAAGATTGGCCTTTACCTTGCTCAAAGTTCAGGAAGAACACTATGGATTCACAGTTCCCCTAAGCATTCCTGCACCCAGAAAGCCTCAACACCACAGTCCTTCTTGTCTGTGCAGTGTCTTGCATCAAGGTCACAGCTGATGACTGATGACACATTGCCCCAACATCAGCTCTCTGTCTCTCCTCAGATGTTGCATTTCCAGAACATCAGATATGCCAAGGTGCACCGTGGATGTTGCTTCAGAGAGAAATTTCTCTGCTGGATGAATGCTTTGTGTGTCCTCCTGCTGCTGCCAGGAGCAAAGCCAGGCTGTGCTCAGAGGGACAGGATGGGTTATTGCTAAATCCAAGAGGGAAGGTGTCAACTCACAATTGTCCTTTGAGGTCAAAAGACAGCACAAAGCATCTATAAATTGATGATCCAGTCAGAGTACATTAAATAAATATCTGCCTATTAGTTCAGCTCCGAGAGCCTGAAGGCAAAATAGCTTTTCCTTGATAAACAATGAGCCAGTGTTTTCCTGGCCAGGTCATCCTTGATTTGGGGATGAACCTCTAAGTATCATTCTTTGAAGAACTATTATTGTTGCACACTAGAAGAGAGCCCATTACAGGGCACATGCCCCATTAGCAGTGATTTATATGCACTGCCACATTTTTTCTCTAATTTCCATTTCAAGTTCATTTTCCTCTTCTGCATGGCCATGAGGTTCACATTCCTGGTCAGCTCCAGGTGCTCCCCAGATGCCCTCATGGCCCACATCAACAAAACTACCTGGCAGAGCTTTGGAGCAGCAATGGGACAGCCTGGAAAAGCAGCAGCATGGGCTCATCCTGCTGTCACCACATGGAGCCAGCAGCCTCATCACTTTGAGGACCAAGCAAATATTTAACAAGTTCCCCTTGCACTACACCACAGTTCATTATCCGGTCTCTCGAGCTCCTTCAGTCAGTAATATCCTCTAATTGATGTGATTTGGCACTTGGCCATGGAGTTAAATTGATTTGTAGGCCAGCAGGAGACAGCAGATGCCCTTTACACTTGAGGAAAGTGGCATGTGGCTTTGTTTACTGGCTGCTGCAAGGGGATGCTGGGGCACAAGATGCCTTCAGGGGTGCAGGGAGGGGCTTGGCCAGCTCGGTGTCCTCTGTCCACAGCCCTGTTGGGTGCCAGAGTGTTACTGCCACCAGTGAGTGCCTGGGGATCACCCTAGGGATGAAATTCCCCCTCCCTCCTTGACCCCAGGGGTGCTGGTCCATAGGTGAGGGAGAAACAAGGAATTCTCTTCTCTAAACCAGGGCAGGAGGCACAAGGGTGATCTTTTGTCTCCCATCTCTGGGCTGGAATCAATCTCTTTCTGGGGCAGGAGAGATGCCTCTGGTTGTGTAAGGAGCAGAGGCATCCTGCCTGTTGCCTTCAGTTGTGTTGATTATCACATTTCCAATTTGCTTTGTTGCAAATTATTTTAGGGCACAGTCATGTAACTCTTGCTCAGGAAGGTCTGCAAGTTTTAACATCCATATGCAACTCGCCTTCAGGATTTCACCTCCAGCATATTAACAGTGTGAAAAAAGGAAGTCAGCATGGAATCTCAGCTCTTATCATCAGCCTAGTACTCTGAATATTTAAGCTTACTTGAAAGCCTCTTTCTATAATTATGAAAAAACCACATTAATATGGTAGAAGAGTTAGGAATCTCACTTTCCATTTCAATCATCTTATTCATATTCTGAGAATTTTAAGCTAGTGTTGAAATCCTTTTCTTATCACACCAGAGAGCCATATTCACCTTTAAGATATTTATTGATAATTAAAAATAGTCAGATTACAATCACTCATATAAAAATAATACATCTGAATAAAGCAGGATGGCTGGCAGAGGTGGGAGGAGGGTTCCTCCTTGGATGTCACATCACTCCAGTCCTCATGGATGGGACAGGGCTGGAAGGATTTTTCCTGAGCACTGGCCAAACCCCACACGGAAACCATTGCCCTGGCAGTAACCTAGGGACAGAAAACAACAAACAGATTGCTGGATTTTGCCAGGAATAAAAGTGAATAAAGGCATAAAGAGATCAAAACCAAGTGAAAACATTTCAGATATGCAATGAGGGGAAAAAGAAAAAGAAACCTGGAAGAGTTCAAGTAGCCCAGGGATATGAGAAATAAAGAAGCACAAACTGTTAAACACAGCAATATGCAAGTTCAGTGAATTGATCAAAGAACAAACAAGATGTGCCAGCAATATTTCTGTTTTCAAACCTAACCTGCAGCACCATCAATCTACCTGGCAAACTGATTCACTGCCTGGCCCAGCCCTGCAATTAATCAAATAAATCTGGATTCTCTTTCTGCAGCATCAGGCCTGCTCTTGGGATATCAGGATGCTGACAGCCAGAAAGGCAGTCATTAAACCCCCTCAAACTGCAGGACCTACCCTTGCAGAAGCTTTTTCCCTTGCTAAAGTCAAGTGGTTTAGTTCCATGAGAAATTCAGCATCTGGCTCCAAGTTCTCATTAATCCTCTGTTACACAAGAGGGTGTGGAAGCTCTGCTGGCTGCTGCTGCAGAACTCCTGGGGCTGTGACAGCATCTCTGACTATGGGACAACTCCATCTCTCCCTACTCCTGTGATGGAGGAGGTGACATTGGGACAGGGATGCTGCAGCTCCTCGTGCTGCCACGGGCCAGCCAAGCTGCTCCACAAAGAGCAGCCACCAGCAAAGCTGCAGGCAAAGCAGGGGAGGGGACACAGCCAGGGCCTTCTGGCCCATAGGAGAAGCCTATTCTGGCAAGAACAGCTGAGGAGACCCACTGTAGCCTTCCTTCTGCTACAGCAGCTGATCAAAGGAAGGACAAGTGGCACATGCTGCATTTTAAGGGCTGATTTCACAGTGAGACATGGATTTTCCTTATGGAATACATCACCTGCATGTGATAAATAACAGCTGCCTTCAAGAAGCCAAGAAGGAGCTCAACAGAATAGACCCTAATTCCCACCCTCAGCACAGATTGGTGGAAAACTCCTCTGAGGAAGAGAAAGGGTGGGCTCAGGCTGCAGAGCAGCCAAAGTTACTGCAGCACAAAGAGAGCTCTAACCCACAGTGCAGCTCTCCCAGCCAGGCTGAAATTAAGTTTTCCAAGGACAGTGGTGCCTCTAAAAGCCACAGACACATCCTGGTATCTGCCAGGTAATCCTCATCCTTAAGCAGCAGTGGAATAAAGCACTGTAAGGTTCAGCTCAGCTTCCATTTGTCTCATTAGGCTTCACTGCCAGCTTTCCTTTGAGCAGCAGCTGATTATTTCAGTCCATTTTGGTTATCCCTGCTGTCAGGCACAATTTAGAGCAGCACCAAGGAGCAGCACACTGAACAAAGTGAGCCCTGTGCTGCCAGCAGCCCTGGCCTGAGCTCTGTGTGTGCCAAGGAGGCACTGAGGGATTTGTGCAGGCAGCTGCCAACACCACCAGGAGCCCTTCCCCTGCCATGCTCCCTTCCTGAGACACTTCTTGGGAGAAATATATTCCTCTCATTTTATGTGTCTCTGAAATAGGTCCCACATGGGGAGTAAGAATACAAAGTTGAAACAGGAAACCAGAAATTATGTGTTGAGCACTTGGCAGCAGCTAAAGGCAGGGCCTTGGGAGAGGATGGAACAGCACCAGCCCTGCCCCAAGGGTGCCTTAAGGCCCTGGACCTGCCATACATCACCAAATAAACAGGAGCAGCTCCCAAACTGTCCCAGCAGACAGCCCCAGCAGCCCCTGGCTCTTTGCAATGCCCTGCTGTCCACTAGTGTGAAATAGCAAATTGATTAACATGGAACTGTCCCACTGCCTCCCCACAGCAATGCCATCATGACATCTTTGAAGATTAAAGACATTTTCAGAATTCAGAGCATTTAATGAATTAACTCAGCTTGTCCTGGGCATGAAGAGCATGAGGAGCATGAAGAGCATGAGGAGCATGAGGAGCATGAGGAGCATGAAGAGCATGAAGAGCATGAAGAGCATGAGGAGCATGAGCAGCATGAAGAGCATGAGGAGCATGAGGAGCATGAGGAGCATGAGGAGCATGAAGAGCATGAGGAGCATGAGGAGCATGAAGAGCATGAAGAGCATGAAGAGCATGAAGAGCATGAGCAGCATGAAGAGCATGGCTCATGGGCTGGTCCCACTTGTCCCTGAGCTGGCTGCCCCTGCCAGCAGCTCCCAGGTGCTCCTTGCCAAAAGGGATATGAGTGTGTAACTCCACAGGGATGTTCATCATCCCTTACTGTACTCTTATTAAGGGCTCCTGGCACAGCTATTGGAGGGAGACTGGGGACTCTGGAGGGCAGTGTGGCACTTTGAATCGCTGGGGGATTGTCCCTGGGTGCATGGGGAGCCTGCAGAGAGCAGTGTCAGACTCCTCCACGGAGCAGTCACTGGGCTGTTGGGAGGCTGAAGGATGTCACAGGCACTGGGGACTCCTCAATTCATCACCTGTGGCTCTCTAGTACATCTCAATCTCCAGTAGTCTCAGCATTTTCCTCTGTCAAACTGGCAGCAGCTCACAGAAACATGATTTTCAAGGCTATTGGGTGGGCTGCCAGGCAGCAGGCACTGGGGCTGTGGCTGCAGCACCACAAAAAACACTATGGGGTCATTGCCAGGGGACTTGAATACATACATTACTACTTTTTTTTTTTTTTTTTTTTAATCACAGAAAATTCTTGGCTTTTCTTAAGTTTTTCTCAGAAAAAAATAGATTACAATTTTAAGCTATTTTGCCAATAATCCTAGGAGTCCTGATTGGACTGAGCAGGCCCAGGTAGGTGGGCACATATCAGCATCACACAGAGGGGTGCTTGTCCTGCTGGGATCAGCCTATGGAAATGTGTCCTTGCTGCAGTGTCAGAGCAGTTATCCAGCCATTACCTGTCAAAATCACTTCATCTCCATCCTGCAGGAATTTACGAGACTGTCCACTGCCAAGAGGGATTTCTTTTGTTCCATTCCAGGACAGCTCCAGCATGGAGCCAAAGCTCTCAGGCTCCTGCAGCAAGAGTACATAAACAAATAAACAACTTTTTAGTATCTTTCCTGCTGTTCAGCTTCTTGCTGCTGAGAGCAGACACACAAACCTTTACAGAACAGAGTTTTGCTGTTGATTTAATTCATTGATACATTGGTTTCTTTTCCTGACTTTGCATTTAAATTTCTTGCTGGCTGTTAGCAGTGATGCTTACAGCTGTTATCTGGTGTGTTTAACAGAGTGTTCAACTGTTAAAGCAGTTTGTGTCTGCCACAGCAAGAATGGAAACAGGTGGAAGAGACTTCTACAAATCCAGTGCTTTTCTGTAGTCACATCTCAGATTTTTAATTACATTTTGTTCTTCAGAAGAGCAAAGCTGGTGTTTGTGAGTCTTTAATGTCATTCTGCAGTACAATAATCTGAAGATTCAAAAAGTACCTCAGAAATGCTCAAAAGTGAACTACAGGCATCCCAGCTTGCAAACAACCTACCTGAGGCTGTCTTTGTGACAGCATGTACAGGATTTGTGTTTGGTGATTCAGGACAGGAGAGTTGCCCATAAATTGCAGCCACTGTCCAAATGGCAGCTCAAGGGGAGTAGCAGCTTGTGAACCTGGCTCCAACTTCACTGGAGAAACTAAGAGTTATACCCAGGCACCTTTTACATTCTTTTCAGAAGTAAAAAGCTGCATTTTATGGAGGGTAAATGGATTGTGAGGATGCTTCCACACAGAAGTTAATTTGCATCTGTTGTAAAATTAGTTCTTAGGGAAAAAAGTACAAGAGAGACCAAAACCCCCAAACTTAACAACATAAAAAAAATAGCCAAAGAAAAACCTACCCAAAACAAACCACTTCTCAGTGTGAATTTGGGATTACCAAAGCAGCACCCCAGAGTGCCTGGGAAAGAACTGCAGATGGTTTTGTGGTGCTCACATCAGGAAGGGCTTAGCCCCAAGCTCTGCTCTGTTGGTTTTGAGTTGCTGACCAGTGGCTGTCGTTGTTTCAACACTTACAGGTCCACTGATGGTGCCAGAGGCCAGGAGGTCTCCAGGTCTGAGGTTGCAGCCATTGATGGAATGATGAGCCAGCTGCTGCTTCATGGTCCAGTACATGTGCTGGGGGGGGAGGAAGAGGGGCTAAAGCAAGGCAGCAAAGATGGACAGACTTCTCTGGTGAGCCATTGGCTGTGCAGAATGGAGCCATGTGGCCTGGCCTATGGCATTCATAAAACCCACACTCTAACATGCAATTTAGTCCCTTAACTTTTTTTTTTAAATTTCAGCTGGATGTCATTTTTCCTCTTCTTCCTCTCTAAGATCAGTACTGCTGACCCAGGCTCCATTATTACACCCAGTATTTTAACAGCCTTGTAGAAAAATCTACTTATTACTGATTTGCTGACTACTGATTTACTGATTAAGGTAATTGCTATGCAAAGAGCCAAATGTGAATATGAAATTGATTGAGAATTGCTGCAGCTGGCACATAAATCTCCTGGCTTCAATCAGTGGGTGGAGGCAGAGCCACCAAACTGCCCACAGAGGGGATGGGGCAGACCCGGGCTGGCAGCAGTGAGTGGCATCTAAATTAGAGCTGTGACTGCAGGGCAGTGTTGCAAGAGGAAATTCCCTCTTCCTGTAGTGCTCTGTTCTCATGGCTCCCTGCCAAATGGGCACAGAGCTAAGGATGCTCTGAGCACCCCAAACTGAGCAGCAGAAAGAGCTGCCCTGTTCTTCAAGCATTCAGGTGTTTCCACCTCACAGTAGGGGAATTATCACCATCTTCCAGTGGTGGAAACATCTGGATGTTTTTAATTTTTTTTTGAAAATTTCCTTCTGTCCCCTATGCAGACATTCAGATCTGATCTTCAGCTGCCCTGGAACGGACTGTTCAGGGAAGTGGTGGATTCCCCATCCCTGGAATTGTTCAGAAGGTGTGTGACTGTGAGGGACACAGTTCAGTTGTGGGCTTGGCAGTGCTGGGTTAACACTTGGACTCGATGATCTTGGAGGTCTTTTCCAACCTTAGTGATTCCATGATTCTATTCTATGAGTCTAATGCAAAAAGCAGTGTTTGAAATTGCCTGGGCTGGAGCTGATGGCATCAGCAAGATTGCAAATAAACAAAAGATACTGGAGACTTACCTTGAAATTGGATCTGCATATAGTGGTTGGTATACTCATTCCTTCTCCTGCAGAAAATAAAGGATAAGAAAGAGAAAAGCAATTTGTTTGTGTTGGATGAATGATGTTGGAGTCTTTTTATTTTACAGATGGATGGAGACTTCTTTTATCACTGTAATCCCTAGGGAGAAACCAGTAATAACATTTTGTATTGCTATGAAGATTGGGATTCCATAGAAAACAAGTGTGTGGATTGCACTGGAGCAGCATCAAGCCGTTCATTTCCTGCTCTCTGCTCTCCTAGGGGAGAAACCCCTGGACCCAGTGGTCAGCAGGGCCATAAGGTGGGGGCTGAGCTGGGTTAACATCTGGGTCCAACACAAATTTCCCATTCCATGCCCCAGTGACCCCTGCCTATGCAAAGAGACCCCTCAGGGACCCTCCTCCAGGGAAGCTGACCACCTGAGGGGCATTCCCTGCTTGGCACATTGCTGCACAGCCAGAGGGGAGCAGGAGGAGTTCTGCCTCTTTCTCTGACAGAGGCAATCTGGGCAAAGCAGGAGAAGAAGGAGGCCAGGGCAAAGTGCCTGAAAGTTGTGGTGGTGACACAACTTTTAATTGGTAATTTCAGCTTTGGAACCCACTCAGCTTTGCCATACCTTTAATAGCAACAAAGAGCTTGATGTCAAAAGTGTAGGGCTCTTTATCCTGAAGGTAGGGCAGAGGCTTAGGATCCTAAAAGCATATAAAACACATCACAGTCTAAACAAAAAGAAATTTAAAAATCCAGAAGACATTTCAGTGAGTATTGGTGTACCCAGCCTGTGCTGCACAACCCATTCACTTCACCATTTTTATTGCTCAGATTATTGCTTTGCTTGGTCTCATGCACACACTCTTAAAGGTCTTTCTGAACAGACATGATATCCATATAATCCAATTCCTTTTTCTGCACAAGGTTTGCAAAAGCCATGCCCATCATTTCAGGATGTTAATCCAGCACAAATAGAGTGCCAGCACACCTTTGCTCTGTGCCTGCACAAGAGTCTCTGCAAGACTCTGTTATCTTTTCCAGTTTTAACCATCTACATAATATAGACAACAGGAAATGCTTGAACAAAGTGTTCTGGCTTGACTCCACCCTCTCTCCACCACTTAACTGGATTCTAAGTGCAAAGACCCAGAAGAAGCTCTGATTAGTTTATTTTCCTGGTGTTTTAAAGATGATTTTTCTGCCCTGCTCAAGCAGGATGACAGCGCAACATGTGCCAGGGCCAGTGACATCAATGAGTACTTGAACTCAGAGGGCCCTGGTTGCCCTCATCTGCTCAGAAGCAGAATCACAGCTGTAAATTCCATGGAGACAATCCTTGGCATGGATGCAGCTCAGTGATTTCTACTGATGGGACCTTCCAGCTCTGCTGACATTTTTCTAGCACTGCTTTTCCTTTATTTCAGCCTTTTCTCTTGCTGACCTGGACAGGGTTTGGCAACACAAATGGCATGAGAGCTTCCATGGTGACAACCCAGGGAGAGATGGTTGTGCCAAGGCTTTTGCTCAGGAAAGGGCCCAGAGGAACATATTCCCACTTCTGGATGTCACGGGCTGGGAAGAGAATATTCAAAGAAATGTAGTTAAACATATCCTAGGAACTGCCCATCCATCAGACCTGGGAAAGAGTAACATGAATTGAAATTGCTTTTCCCAGCTTTTTCTAGCTGTTGTCCCCAAATCCTAATTTAAATCCATCCATTTTCAGCCCAATCTTCTTAGATCAGCTAGATTAGGAAGATAAACCAGCAATAAGTAAAACGAACCAGATCATCCCCATATAACCAGTATTTTTACCTCCACTTTAATTATTCCTTTTATACCCAGCTAATGGTCTTTGCCAGCCATAGGGAGAATTTCAACAGGTTAAATCTTTGCAGAGACTGAAGGATTTGTAATTGCCAAATTCTTTTCCTTATTCTGACACTGAAATGAATCACCATCCTTGCTGTCACCATTCTTAGGACTCCTCCATCCCTGCTAAGAAGAAACTAGACTGATACTAGCTCTTCCATAAGTAAATAAATCTTCATTAGGCAGCAATTTCTGGTTCTACTAATTGATCAAAGATGGATTGATACAGATGCTGAAAACCACAGGCAACACTTCATTTTCACCCCTTTCAGTGGTACCCAGTGGTTTCAGTGATCAGCATTCTGCTATTAAAATGTGTCAGTGATCCCTCTCTAGGGTTTTCCCTGATGCTGTAACCCCCTCTCCAGGCAGGTTCCCACTGGTTACCGCTCCAGTCGTTCATCAGGACCATCCCAAAAATGTGCTCCTGGGCCCTGCTGATGGGAATGGGCTCCCCATGCTTGTTCCCAGGACCTACAAAGAATGCCTGAAATCAAAAAAGCAGCATGTTAGTTATGCTTGTGAAGCTAAAAATCTTTGCTGCACAGAGAGTTACAGACAGCAGCAACAGAGGCTGGACGGGATGAGTTTTGCATCATTTCCCACACACATTTGGACAAAACCCCATGGCCTACTCCCCTTTTCTTCCCCTCCGTGGAGCTGGCAGGCTTGAATTACTTAAGAGCTCTGTGTTGCTAAGAGACAGGCATTAAACAAAGGCACGATGTTGTCAAAATGCAGGAGGAAAAATGGTCCCTCCTAATTACAGTCCGGATGCAGAACAGGTTTGCCCACTGAAGGGAGTGTTTGCTGCAGACAGTGAACAGGAAGGACTTTAAAGGCATCCAAGGGGATACTGAACGTGGCTGGAGCCTGATCAGACAGTGGGGAAGAAGAGGCAGGTGGAGAAATGTGCCCACTAAGTGAAGTAGGCCATGAGCTGGGTGCCTGCACTCATTCCCTTAGGAATCCACAGCCTGCACATGCAGAGGATTTTACAGGGAACCTCAGTTGTCTCTTTCTGTCTACAATATGGAAGTTTTTCCTTCTTTCCTTGCAGCAGCCAGCAGTACAACTCAGGCTGGCAAGCAGAGCTGTGGCAGCACCATGGGAACTCCACTTTATGGAAACCCCACTCTATGAGACTGCATCTCCCCTTATAGCACTGATGGGCACAGCACATGGCAATAAAGACCTTCACTACATTTTTATAACCATTTCCATCAATATTACACTTCTTCCACACCTTTTTTCTTTTTTTTTTCTTTTTTTATTTTTTTAATTTAAGGCAGAAGACTGGGAATGAAACATACAAAAATTTATATAAGCCATCAAAATGATAACAATCTTAATACGATCCTATGAAACACTCCCTTCTGTCTGGACCACACTAACCCACAGCATGATGTGCCTTCCCACCATGTGTTTTTACAACACCCACAGCACAGGTTTTAACTTTGCAGGCAGGAGAATCAGCAGTTTGAATCCCACTGCCAAGAACTCAGGGGTTCCTCTGCCCTAGCATGAGGTGCAGACAGCCTGGGCTTCCCAAAGCCCAGTGTCCATGGATGGATCCTGGCTGCAGTGCAGAGGTAACTGCTGACCAGAAAACAGGCTGTGGTAACTGATGAAAAGAATTCTGCTGCCTGACTGCACCATTGGTGCTCAGCTTTGGCCAGGTGAGCTTTTTCCAGCCTGAGAGCTGTATGAGCAAAGCTCCTAATGAGCTAAAGCATCCTGCTCCTCATCCAAAGCAGAGGTTTGTTCCACAGAAATCTTTAGTGCCTGCAGCACAGACAGCTCAGAGAGGAAAACAGGAATGGACCTTATGGGACACTCAGTTTAGAAGAAGCTAAAGCCACCCTTTCTTCCCTGTTTCTAGTTTAATATTTTTCAAATCATAAGGAGAAAAAAACACCCCTCTCACCATTTCTAATTCAATATCCAGACGTTTACAAGCACCAAACACTGGAGGTTTATCTGTGGGTAGAAGAAAGAATATTTTACATCAGGGAGGCAGCTAGGAAAATAGAAGTAATGGCCAGAAGAAACAGCAGCTGGTGTTTCTGTCCATGCTTGGCATGGAACAGAAGATGGACTTAAAGCAGGGCTTTCTCTTGCCTGACCCCAGGCTGGGCTTTAGGCAAGGCATCCCAGACCCTTCCACTCCACTGCTCTATGATGTGGAGCAATATTAAAGTCTAAAAGAAATAAGAATCTCCATTAAAATGCACCCAAGGCTCACCATTGTCAGGTTTGGTTTGTCCCACAGGTCTCCGGATGGGCGTCCCAGACACCACGACAGACGATGCCCGGCCGTGGTAACCCACAGGTAAATGCAGCCTGGAGAGAGAGCACCACAGTGCCTGGGTTAGCTGTGTGCCACAGCAGCTTTTTGGGGTGGAAACACCACGGCAGTGTGAGGTGCAGGGAGATGGAGCTCTGTATACATGGGCACAGACCTCAGCACCTTACTCTGATATAAGGGTGGAAGTGAAATATAATCCAAAGCCCTGCTGCAGTCTTAATGCACTTCTGTGCCACTGATCCAATGAATTCCTTGGATCTTAAACCCTTCTTTCTTGTCACTCAGCAAAACCTAGTTTTTTAGGTACATTTGTCTTTGAATTGGGGGCTGCACAGTAACTGGTGTGGCCACTGCAACAAAGGGCAGTGCAGATTCAGCTGAGGCTGGGGACCTATGGAGTTTGGTTCTGGTATCAAACTCTGGACAACACTGATTCTCATCTGCTGTGAACTGAAGCCAGTGTGATCTTGAAAAAACTCCTCAGACCTTTAAAACATCATGGATATGTACAGACAAGCCTGCAAAGTAACGCTGCAGTAGAGAATAATCCGAGCCACCCACCAGTTCGGCATCAGAGCGTTCTCCTTCCCCCTGAACATGATCCCAACGTTTGTGGCGTGTTGGCGTGAAGAATAGAAGTCAGTGTAATCTCCTGCACGAGGAAAAAAAGCCATAAAATAGGGATCAGTGGCAGCAAAGTCCCTCATGTGCGGGGGCTGGAGCACATCATGGGCTGCTGGCAATGAAAGGAGCAGCAAAGGAGACAGGGAGAGCACCCGGGGGATGTCATTAATAGCATAAAGGGGTGATTAACAGTTCACCTATAAATTATGCAGACAAAAATGGCCTTTTTNTTTTTTTTTTTTTTTTTAAGTCTCCGGAAGAGAAGAGGAGGGAAAACGCAGGACATAAAGCAGCAGCCCCTTTTCCAGAGACAAGGCAATTCCTTTGCTTTCCCTCCAGCCGGCGGTACCCGGCGCAGGGATTTGGCGATACTCAGGACATCTGCTGCCCTCTGCTGCCATCCCTGCTAACAGCTCCCACCCTCCGCATCCCCCCGAAAACGGAGCCGGTGAGGGGAAAACACGAACTGAGAAGGTGTATTTGCATGATGTTGGTTAGCGAGCTCGGAAAGTTATCCAGCAGCTCCGGGAGGATCCAGCAGTAGGTGATCCCTCTGCCTCCCAGAGGAGGACCCAGCCGCCCAGGAGAAGCAGGAGCCACACACAGGACAGAGCTGCAGGTCTGTGGAATCCTAAACACCTTGAGCCTGTGTGATACAGGTCGGTCACCAGAGCAGTGCTCCCCTCCCAGCACCCATGGGAGACAGGAGCCAGCAATTTTCTGGCAGGACATGCTCAACCTGAAACTGTTCTCAGGAAGGTATCACACCTATGGGAACTCCCCATGGTTCCTCTGGGATGGGCTAGACTTTGTCCCAAAGCCAGCTCAGAACAGAGCTTGAATAGAAAATGGGCAACCCCAACTAATGTCCCTGTGAAGGCCATGCCCTCAAGTGACTGTGATCAAGTTGGTTTGGGTCCAAACACAAACTCTTGCTAAAACCAGGAAATGCTTATATAGCTATGTGAATACAGCAATCCCAAAGCAGTCCATGGCCTTGTGGGAGTGGAGACAAGATCTGGGATGCAGAGTAATGGTCTGGGAGTGGAAACTCCTGCTTGTTTATGAGGCTGTGCTGGAGTATCTCCCTTGGAAACTCTGCAAGACCTGAATTATTTCCTGATGGCAAAAGGGGAAATTGTTGGAAACTGAACAAGTGTTTCTTTCCTGGCTCTAGTCACAAAGGCCTTTGGTGATGCCAATCTGATGACAGGAGTTATGTACCACCAGACACCCCTGATTTAGTGGAAATTGCATCCAGGATTGCTCTGGCTGCTATTGAGCTTCCCTGGGCTTTTATTCTTGTGCCACAGACAGCACCTACCTTTCATTACATACAACAATGTACTTCTGGCTGCTGCAAACCCCATTCCCTGTCACAGCAATGATCTGTCTGTCTGAGCAAGCTGGAAATAAAGCAGCTGCTCAGTGTGGGAGCAAAGGGCAGCTCTGAGGAACCCTTGGCTGTGAGGACTCACCGATGTCAGCAGGCAGGTGCATCATTGCAGAAGCTTGAGGTACAAATGCTCTGAAATGAAAAATGATGCCTTCAGATGTCAGAAAACTTGCAGCTCCCACCAAAAAGCAGCATGGGAGAGGCTGACTTGCTTTCCTTAATGTAGTTTGCAAAGTCTTGCAGAAAAGAAAAAAACCCACACAAACTGGCAGAAAAGGTGGTGACTGCACAGGCTGCTGTTACTGGGATGGCTGCACCAAAAGGAGCAGGGTGTGAGTGGGGAAGGGGCATCCCTGGGGCTGGCTTGATTCCCAAGGGGCACAGAGAGACCCCCAGTGCCCATGCCTGGCACACCACTGGGAAGGATGAGTTAATGGCATGTGGCTCCTGGGGTGTCTGATTTGAACTGTTCAGGAAGATCCATGTGGCAAGCAGCAGTTCAACCCCTCTCCTGCTCATGAGAGCCTAAATCCTCCCAATCCCCCTGGCAGGACAGGGAGGAACAACTCCTGTTTGCTGCCAGGGCAGGCATTGAGGTGCTTAAAGCATCACTCGGGACAAAGGAGAGGTGCGGGATTAAAGGACACACACATTTTCCATCAGCACAGCACAGAACAGGGCACAGCCCTCCCCTCCTGCCCCTACACCACTGCAGCCAATTCGTGACCACAGCTTGGGCAAAGTCGAGTGGTTGCTGAGGACAAACTGGGGGGGTCTGACAATGCCTGCCTCAGGTGTGACAGGCAGGGAGGGGGCACTGGAGGAGGTGGGAGAGGTGCAGATCCTTGAAGCCGTGTCTCCATGGAGGGCCATGGTGGAGGGGCCGTGGTCAGAGGGCCAGCCCAGCCCACACCTGTGTGCGCAGCCCTGCTCAGCCCCAGAGAGGCAGCAGCTCTGACACACCCCAGGGCAGAGCTCGCTGTTTCCAGGTGGAAGGTGACACCCTGGATCTGCGGGCAGTCACAGGATTAATCAGCGATTAATCTTTACGTAATTAGGAGAAGGAAGCACTCGATGTGCACAAACCCCGGCTAATTCCCACGTAGGAGGCAGGTGGCCACGTCAGGCTGTTGGTTTTGGTGGCCTGTCACTCAGGTGACACAGGGCACGGCTGACACCTCCCTGTGCCCGCAGCCAGCCTGTGCTCCCTCACCTTCTCCGCAGCTCCGTGTTGTCCCTCAGGGCGGGCTCTCCGGCCGACAGCAGCTTTTGGAGGAAAGCCCTGGCCTCGGTCCACGCCGGCCGGCCCAGCCCCATGAAGGCATTCAGGGTGGGCTGACAGTGACACACAGGTAGGGGGAAAGAAAAGACCACATTTTGCTCATCCTTCACGTGCAGGAAGGTGTCCCACACTCTCATCCTGGTGTTGGATGCCTGTGGCTGAGGTTATGAGGCTGTGGCTGTCCAGATCACCCATCCTCCTGCCCATGGCTGCCCACACCCCCATCCACACCCCACAAGTCCTCTGCAGCAGGACCTGCTGCATGTTTGCATCACACCATCCTAACACACCACTGCAGGCCCTGGTGGCTTTGATATCTCAACCAGCTGTAGCCAAAGGTGGTTTGTATTCACCTTTATCTTTTAACAAAACCTCCCCATTATTTATATCTCATCCATGGAGTGCTGAAGGTACAAGCAGGAGTGAATTAACGTTCAGGTTTCATGTCAGAAACCTGCACTGCCAAAAGCTGATGACACTTTCCTGGAAAATGACCTTTGGACGCCTGATGCCCCTGCTCTCCTTGCTATCACACCTGTGATGGTTTTCACTCTACCAGAACCCGCCTGACAACCTATTTCCAGTTCATGTTCATTATCTCACCACAAGTTGCTAAAGCACCTTGTGGAATATTTTTAATACGGATGTGCAAATTAGAACAGACTCTGATAAATACCTGGTCAAAGACGTGCTGGTGTTTGGCAAGAGCTGGTCCATTGAAAAGATGTTTAATGACGCTGAGATCCAAAATGTGGTCTCCAATTGCTACCCCAAGCCTGTGCCGAGGCTGCAAAGCAGCAAGAGGAGAGGGGAAGAGAAGAAGAGTTTATGCTTGTACCCAAAAATGCCCCAAGGAGGGCACAGGGGAAGACAGTGACCACAGAGAGCTGAACCCGTCCACGACAAAGGTCAGGTACCACAGCAATGGACTATCAAGAGCCAGTCTGAGTCTGGCTGCTGACGAATGTTAAGCCCTAAGGGCAGAGCATCACTGCAGACTCCCTGCAGACCTTGAGGGGTGGAAATGAGCCTCATCCCTATTTTCTGGGGAAGGGATAGCACAACTAGTAGAGGTTTCTCTTCCTGCCCTCTTTCCCCCAGGAAGAGGCTGACTTGCTTATTAACACCCCTCATTAACGACAAGCGTTGCAGAATAAGCCCATACATCTGCAGTATGCTGTGAAGTAGGAAAACACTACTGCTCCTTCTACAGGCAGGCAACAGAAGCATAGAGAGGCTGTCAGCAGGATGAATTCCATCTCTGTGGGCATGCCATTGGAGAAACAGGCATTTCTGCACCCCAGCTCCTCCCCAGAGGGCTGGGGGTGCTCTGGACTCCCCTGGTAATACCAGGGAGCACACCATGCACATGATCTCCGTGCCACGTGGGATGAGGCTGCCCTACATCACCCATCCTCACACCACACGAGGAGCCCAGGACCTGCATGCTGAGCCCAGCCTGGATCCCTGCTGCATCCTCGCTGCAGGAACAGCATCCCACACATGGGGAAATGTGACAGATGCAGCCCAGGAGACAAAGCTCCTGTTCATGCCCTGGGTGTGTGTGGAGCTGGCGGCGACAGCGGGGCAGCAGCACCGACAGACCCACGGCAGCTGCACAGGGCAAAAACCACACCAGAGCCTCCATTATTTGTGTCCTTGGGTAAAGAGAGACAAACTATTACAGCCACTCTGAAAAGCAGCTCACCAAAATAACCATCTTCAAAGATCCATGCTATTAAACCTAATTTTCAGCCTTTAATTTCCAAACAAGATTCCAAATGTGGTAGTAAGTATTTATTCAGCAAGCATTCCTGCAGGAAAAAAAAAACTCCTAAAGGTCATGTCAGGTTAATTTGTAACTGGGATAGTCAGAAATGACATCAATTGTTTTAGCCTGAAATCATTAAAACATTCAGCTACTATCAGAACATTATTCTCCTAAATAATTTCGGTAAGTCTTGCCTGTCATTTCACAGGGTTTGAGTGAAGATTTTTTTTCGGAGAACAGTTACTGAGGAAGGCAGAAAAATAATCCAAACTTGCTAGATAACAGCATGCACATCTAGGAATAGATTAAATGCATCATCTCATTTTATCTTTGGAAAATATAGCATCAGAAAACACAATCTTCTGGTTCAATATTTTTTTTAAACCTCCATGGATAACTAGCAGAAACCAGGAGATAATAATGAAGTTTCCATAAGCAATGACAAATAAATTCTCCACTTTTTCCTTCTGAGAAGCAGCATTTGACTTGTTTCCCTTTCTCTAGGAGGACACATCTCTGGAGCTCCATCCTGTCAGGCACTCAGAGTTGTGAGGTTCAGACTAGCTGGACTCACTTCTCATGAAAGTTGGGAACTGGAACTATTTCCTTGGCAGAAAGGTTAAGCCACATTTTCTTATGTGATCATAAAATAGAAGGCCTGGAGCTAGCTCAACCTGCAGACTTTGGGCCCAGCTTTAAACATGACACATTTGCACACATTTAATGCAGCATTGCATGAGCAGACACCCAATAGAACACATTGGGTCAGCTGCAAAAACAGGTAAAACACACATTTGGTGCCCTGGTTTAGTGCTTTGGCAGCCACCAACAAAACTCCCCAAGAGCAGTGGTTAATGGGGCTTCTTAAGGGTGATGGTGTGATTACAGTCACAAAGAAAATGAAAGACTGAGTTAAAACCAAAAAAGTTGAGTGTGAAATGTGCCATGCCTCAACACAGGGAATGGAAGGGTCAAACATAGATTTAATGATGTCACAATAATTATCAAAACCACACAAGAACTGCTGTACATATTAGCCAAAGTAGGTCTCATCAGTATTAACACTTCTGATTTCTTTTGTGCAGTTTCAAAGAAGCTGTAATCAAACCACACTAAGGAAAAAGACAGTGTGACAGCTTTGCCATCAGGGCAGGAAGTCCATGAGTGTCCCAGGTTGGGAATTCTTCCTTTATCCCACACTGCTGGGAAATTCTGCTCTCTCATATCCCTGCAACAATTACAACAGTCCAAGAACAAAGTTTGCTATTACTCACCTCCTCCTTCGTGGAGAAAACCCCATAGGGGAGGTTTTGGAGAGGAAAATCTGAATCCTTATCTACCTGGATGAAAGACATGCTGAACCCTGAGCAGTCCCTGCTTACACACAGCTCCCACCTCCCGGGTGCTATGCGCCTTCCGTGGAGAAAGATCCTCTCCAGAAGCTGTAACCCAGAGCACAGGAGCATCAAATCCCACCCTCTGTCCTCAGACACAAACCAATCGCTGCTCTGTCACCATCCCACCCCTCGGCCTGGTCCCTGGCAGTGGTTAATCAGTGCCAGAGGTCTGCCTGAGTCAGCAGCTGTTCATTGTTCCCAGCCAGGCAGTGACCCTGGTGAAATGGGGTCTTCCTGCTCAGTTACCTTTCCTGCCGGTATTTAGAAGATGTGTAAATGTGGCACTTAATTTAGGGGTGGACTTGGCAGAACTGGGTTAGCAGTTGGGCTTGATGTTCTTGGAGGTCTTTTCCAACTTTAACTCTTCCTTGATTTTACAAATCCTCACATGAAACTGAGGCCTTCCTGTAGCAGGCAACTCGCTAGGGGTGAAGGATCCAGCAGCTCTAAGACCAGAGGTAACCGCCCTGGTTTAACTTTGGAGGGGTCACTTATGTGCCAGGGCCCTGGAGAAATGATTATGTCCACACTGATTCTCCCACCACATGCTCAGCAGAGCTGAGAGTTGCAAAATTCACACCTGAAACTGCATTTTTATGGCTTTTTGTTTTGCAATGCTGCTGCATCTCATCCAGCTCTTCCATTTTCTCCAGGTAATTCCACCATTTTAAAACCCAGAGAAGTATGTGCAACCAACCATTAAGAACAGGGAGGCTGGTGCTTCTGCTCCCAGTCCCAGCTTTCTCCCACCTGCAGGACAAAATTCACTTTGTCAGTAGTAGAAACCAATGAGGGAACATCCTTGAAATTAGAATTAAATCACAAAGGCCACATCTTTCCAATAAAAACAGGAAGATGCTTGTAATTGTCAAGTCAAAGAATTGGTTTGCTGCTCAGCCTTTTTTTTTTTTTTTTTTTTTTTTTTTTTTGGGGGGGNTTTTTTTTTTTTGGCAGGGGTGGCATAAGAAGAAATGCAGCAAATGTTACAGCCAGAGATTCAGTGCAAGATGATACAACAGCATCATCTGTGACAGCTGCTCACTCACTGAGACACAAGCTCACAAGGTGCTGTTTGAAAAGGGGTCTTATTTAAACATCACAATGGCTAGCTTTCAGATTTACTGTAAAATTTCCCCTGACTGTTGGAAATGTTTTAAACACAGTGAAGATGTTTCATGGACAGATTATAGGATCTGGGCTATAGCATCTGTTGATTCCAAAACTGAAACCACATGTAAAACCTGTTCCAATACAGTGTCCAACGTGAGGAGACACATTCACTCAAGCATGTTTTAGCATTGTGAATGTGCTGGTGTTAATTAAAATGCTAATCTGCTAACCTCAAACTGATGACAAAATGCAGATTGAAGTGCAGATCAACCACCAGGGTAATGCAGGGCCACTGCCAAAACAAACAAACACAACACACAATTCTCAGATGTCACAGAAAGGTGGACATCCAATCTGAATGTAAGTTTATGGTCCTGTTGTATAAAGTCAGTCCTTCAGTATTAACTCTGAGCCCCCTGCACAAGCCAGGCCAAAGGAGATTTATGGAGGTTTGTGGGCACTGCAGGGCGAGGATCCTACTGTGTCATCAAGAGTCGGAGGAGCAGTTGCTTCATAAGTGGTGGTGGTAAAGGAAGTAAGTATGTGAATACTTTTCTTGTACCTTTTCTTCTTTCAGGCACCAGAAAACACAAACAGAACAAGTTTTCCCCTGCCTTATGAAATCTAGGGTGTTTTCTCTCTGCTTGACCCAGCAGCATCACTGTCAGATGAAAGGCAGATTGGTCAGCAGGGCACAGAGGAGACAGAAAAGGACATGCTTAGGAAAAGGAAAAGAGATCAGAAATAAGGAACAGGGAGGCATCAAAGTGAAAAGGATTAGAGAACAGGGAAGTAGCAGCAAAGAGGAAAGCAAACAGAAACACCCAACAAAGGTGACACTGCTGCTCTTCCATGCTCTGTGCTGTGTAAGAGGAAGTTTAGCAAATGCTTTGAGGAAATACAGGATCTCTGACCCGTGATAAGGCAGACCATTACTGAAACTTGCCAGTAAGTTATTTATTCCTTCCTTCCTTTACTATAAACTCCATGTGCTTCATAGATTGTGGTTAGGCCATTTCTGCAAGCACAAGCTACTTCATTTATTATCTGGTGTTGCAGATTACTTTCTGTAACTATGAGAGAAAGCTCCTTCTGCTGCACAGTTTATATCCTAAATGTAGTGCTTCATCTACTAATTGCCAGCCATAGCTTTTAAAGAGCATTCTGAATTTTAAAGGATAAGAGCCAGCTTTGATTAAAATTTAATGTTTTAAATAAAGCTGCACAATCACATTTGTTTCACAAATACTCCAAAGCAGCAGCAAGTCACTCAGTGAGATTTCAACTGCAGATCAGGACCATCTGGAGAGGAGCTGGTGCTAGTTTATTAGTGTACTGTTAGGTTTGGTGACAAGCAGCACTGGCTGAAGTTTCCATGGCACCACATAAACTACCTTTAAGTTATGGAGATGACCTAGGTTGAGGCCCAGACTTTGATCTCAGGACAAGCAGCCTTGAAGAAAAAAACTTATTGAGCACCCTCACAAGACAAGAAAAGAACAATTCCTCCAACAGTGCCACCTGTCAGACAGTGGATCCCAAACCCCATAGCACCATTTCCTAGAATCACACACATGACTCCACAGCCCACTCGCGGCCAAATCAGTTTTATGTCTGGCCCAACTGAAGTACATTGTGACAATGTCACAAATGCCCCAAATTCCAACACATGAGAGATGTGCTGCACAGGAAGCATAGAGAGCTCCCTGGGCAGAAGCAACAGACAAGGTCTGGAAACTGCAGTGTCTCTGGTAGTTACAGGTGAAAAGATAAAAACCCATCAGAATTTAGCTGGCATTAGGATACATGTGGTAGCTGTAAATACACTTTAAGTAAAGGAACCATCAAAGGAAGGTCCCCATCAAAATAAAGCAAGAGAAATCCAACTTACATATATGCCAGTGACAGCCACAGGGGCCTGGATTTTTTTAAATTTTATTTAATCAAAGTTAAGACGTGGATAAACATAAATACAGCACAGGTACTTCAGATCATTCTTCATATTTGTGTACAGACAAACTGATGGATGTAATCCCAATGAAAACTGCAGTCAATGAAGTGCATACAGCCTTCCCCCCACACACACAAAAACAACCCCCAATTAAAAAAAAAAAGAAAACAACAAAAAACTCCACACAATCTCAGCACACACTCTCATTACAAATGATTCATACATAAATAGGTAGAGGGTGCAAACAAGCTAATATGCGAACATGTATAACCTCTCGTTAATGGGAAAAAAAAAAACCAGAAGCAGCCATAATGATTAAAATACATTCAGTTACTGATAACTAGTTGTGCCATACAAGGCATTATCAATAAAAAAAAAAAAAAGGAAATTGTGCTGCAGAGAAAAGCTATATACAACAAGAAAATAAACTGCAAAGTTAACGCATGCATGTTTTATCCTGGAAAAGCACAGCCCTCCAATATTTTCTCCATGTTTGTTATAAAAGCCCTCTGCACTCAACTAAAATTAAAATGATCTTAAAGGATAATACTTGTAAAGTTTACTTAAGTCTTCAGCCACAGAAAACTGCAATGAAAATAATGTTCAGAGTCATTTTCAAAACAAAAAAAAAACGAAAACAAAAAAATCTATTCATCTGATGACATGCATGATTAAAAGGTCTAGGCAAGATACACTGCTCTACGTTCCTGATGACTAAGGAAAAAAGCTCAAGTCAATTTAATCTGCAGATGGTCAGAAGATTTTTGTATTCCAGCAGAAGCAGCAGTTCAGATCTTCTGGATCTTTTCCCCAACAACTACAGGATTCTCTTTTCTGATTTTCTCAGCAGCATCAGCTTTGTAATTGTAAGAGCAACTGTGTACATCTGAGTAACGGTGCATTCCACAGTAAACGTTCCCACACCGACATTCGAACCCTGTGGACAAAAACAGCAGCTTAGACATTTCAACATTCTTAATTACACTGGTTTGCTTTAAATCCTGAATGTGTTCACTCACTAGCAATAAATCTCAGTCACCAGTGTCAATCAATCAGCCAAAGAGCCTCTGCTGCAGAAAGCATAAGAATCACAAGTAATACATTTTTAAGTGATTACAGCAAGATTTGACTTGACCATTCCTTCTTTTTTCATGGCACTCTAGCACAGAACATTCCTAGAGAACTCCTGCTCTTTTGCTATGTTTATGAATCTTCATCCTCCAGAATTCAGGCCCTTTCACTGGACCACTGCAAAGCAGGCTAGTGAATGGCAGCAAGCTATCATCCAATTCTTTAGCTAAGCAGACTTCCAAAAGGAAGTATTTGGAATTATGGACTTTGCTTTAAGACAGGAGGCTGAAAAACAAAATGATACATGAATGACTAATCTAGTAAGAGTCAGCTGAAAGCACCTCTGACTGTTATTTCAAATCAGTGTCAAATGACCATGCCCCATTTTCCCTTTAAGATAACATTTCAAAGGGCCAAAGCCTAAACAAGCCTGAGCAAACTGAAATCAGTATTTCTTACCAGTCAGTCCAACCTTCTTCCTGCACATGAAACAACGATTCTTTTTCTGTTTTGGTTTGTCAAGTGACTTGTCCTGTTCTTCAGGTGTAGGCTCTGCATTCTCTGACACTGAAGCTGACATTAAAAACGTTAGTAAGAACAGTGGAGAAAAAAAGTCTGTCTCTCTCCTTAAGTCCTACAATAACCTAAAGCCTATGTTGTACATTTGGCCATTTTGCTGCAGCTTCCATATCTGAAGTACATTGGTGTCTCTGCAGAGACTGGAACTCCATCCTTCTAAACCTTCGATATAATTACGAAAATAACTCACCAAATGCTTGAAAATACCACAAAAACAACCAAAAGAATAAACATTAGGTTTAGCACCAAGGTTCAGCACTGTCAAATCTGGGAAGAAGATCCAACAGCCAAGTGTTTCCCCACAGTGTTACTTGCCCAGTTCCCAAAATCTGCTTGCAAGAAGCACTCTATGTAATAGCATCAGTTGAGTCAAACACCCTCTTTCAAAACCTTAATCAACATTATTTTTGCTGAAGATTGTAACATGGAGGCCACATAAAACAGAGTGTTTCAGAACAATCTCTACACTGTGATGCTGCTGCTCTTGCACACCAGGAAAAAGCCTACACAGGACATTGTCACTACCTGGGGTGAGAAACCCCAGCTCAAGAGACCAGACTTACAGGGTGGAACTACACTGTCCTGGAGCCAGGTAAAAACCTAATTTTGAAGACATTTCTCCTAAGGCATCGTTCAACCTACTTCAGTGTTCTCTCACATCTGAGAGAAATGGGTTACAGGTTGTGTGGGAGAGTATGAACAAGTAATAGTAGTATTTGCCTGAGTCAAGTAAAAATAGAAGTTGGCTGGTTTTCCTCAAGTATTTGCACATTCCTTACATTACAAAACAGAAATAGCAACAAAAAAACCCCCAACTTCATTTCAAGAAGGGCTAAGAGCCAACCTCTGCCTACCAGACATAGCTAGACCACAGCAGGACAAGTCTCCAGTGAGCAAGATACACAGAAGCTGGGAGTACTTGCAGTAAAGAACAAAAGCAAGCTCCAGCTGGGAGGAGTGTGGATGGAAGCAGAGCTAGAACCAGTGCTGTAAAGAGGGGAATACAACAGCATGCTCAGACATTTGTCAGGGAAAAAGCTGCAGGCATCACTGTGCAGCTGGACTTTTGTTTGTCAGAGACTGTCAGATGCAGTTCTGTGCTAGCTCTTCACCAGCTGACAGCTCTTCTGCATGACAAATCCAATGGGGGTTTTCATGTGCTGCTATTCTGAACTTTTTCTTTTTTTTTTTTTTTTTTTTTTAAAGGAAAGGGCACTCATCACTTTTGCTATGTATCAAAACATTGTACTAAGCAACATCAATGGATAGCAAGATACCTGATCACCAGCAAAGACTTTGCCTGAGGGGACAGTATATTCCACAGGTTAATCTAGCAAAGATACTATTATACATGGTCTATTAAATCCTTCTAAGTCACCATCTATGTTACAAGTAGAGCTTCTCTTTGTCCTGAAATTTATAACAATTCATAGTTTGCAAAAAAAACCCAAAAAAACCTTCAATGGCTTTAAATGGCTGTTGAAGGGCACATATCTGAGTGGGCATAATAACAAAAAGATTACAAGGTGAGAACCAAAATCAGCAAGGACTAAAAGAGATGAGGTAAGTACCAGAAGGGATAAGACTTACTCAAATGAACTTTTGTAGTTTTAGACAGATATTGCAGTGTTTAATAATTCATTAAGACATATTCATGCCATGAGCTAACATTCTTCAGCTTGCATTTCCTGTTGTAGCAAAATCCAGTTACCTCAATGTAAGTTTCACTAAGAGCCTCTGTAACTATTAGCTAAATTTAGGAAAAACTGGCACTCTTTCTGCATAACAAGGCTCTCATACACGCTTACTTACATTTTCTTTGTGCGTATGGCTCTCACATTAAAAAGGTTTAAAAATATTGAAGAGCTGCTGCTCAGTGTAGAACCGAGTGGGAAGATTCTTCTACTGCATCACAAGTCCCTTTGTATCTACTGTAGTAACCATAAATTTTAGGTCTCAATTTGCTTTTGAATAGAAGCCAGAGATTTGAACCAAAATCCTCTATGATAATCACAAATATCCCAACCACTTTAGATGACCAAGTGCCAGTGTTCAGTCCATAAGCTACCTGTGATGACCACAGCAGAACAAAGCCAGCTAAGATTCAATACTGTGCAGCCTGGGGCTTGCAGGAAATATGTAAATATGTTACAGCCCCTCCCAACTGCTGGACTTCATCTGGATTCCAGGATGCTGCTGCCTGCTTTCCTTGAACCAAGACCTCCCTTCCCCCAGCCCCAGCCCTGCCTGCAGCCAAAGAACAGAATCCCCGAAGTAGAAGCATGAATCCTAACCTGGATGGTTTTAACTTGTTTACCCCAGGGAAGTGAAGCACCTCTTTACCTGCTTGCAGGTTTGCCTGGAGGCAGCCCTGTTAATCCTCTGGCTAACAAATCAGGAATCCTGACTGGTTAATCCTAACAGGGCCTTTGAGCAAAAGGCACAATAGCCCAGAAGGTAATTAAAATGACTTGGAGAGATGCTCAGAATAGAAGAAAGCTGCTAGAAAAGCTAGACTGTACTTAATGAGTTTCATTTTAGGTCATCTTTAAAGGTATGTTCACAGTATTTAAGAACATTAAAGTTAAGAAAAATTTTATTAGTCCCTATCTTAAAGGATCTGGCCTTGTGCACTGTTCCACATGCATCATCACACAAACACTAGCTCTAAAGTCTACACTTAACTAGAGTTTTCCTCTACTTCTTCTGCAATGCATAAATCCAACAAAGACAAATCTGAACTGCTCTTTGGGAATTTTATCCCTTTGTAGTTTTAGCTTGACTGCAAACAGCAAGGACTGTGTTGCACACAGCTCAAGTCTCATTTATCTGTCTGCTTTAGAAAAGTAATAACAGTAATCTAGGAAAGCTTAATTATTCACCCAGTCTTTCATTCAATGTTGTTGTGGCCTGGTAATTTTTGTTAAATGGCAAGTTAAGGGGACCTCAGCTGAACACAATACATTAACTTACACCAGCAGCAGAGAACAATTTGCCCCAGAACAGACATTCCCACAAGGCAAGATTTTATCAAAATAAATACTGACATTATTTCTCCTGTTCCCCTGCATCAACAGAAGTACTATTAGATGCACTTCACTCTTGGACCAACTAGCACACTGCTGTGACCCTACCCTTTTCTAAATGTTAGAAACCTAGGCAATGCTAAAAAAAAAAACCCACTTGGATTCACATGTTTGTATTACATGCTTGTCAGCAACCTAAAATTCAAATTCCAAAAAAAGAAACTTCAGGATGCACAACTGTGACAGCAATTCAATGAAATCCCTCTCAGCATTCATTCTAAGCTGCTTTGCTTCCAAACTTATTTTCACATCAAAATGCTTTAAAACTGGAAACACTACATTCCCTATGATTTGCAGTTAAGGGACAACACACAAGGAACTCTTAAGGAAAAAAGGCTGACCCTTTCAGAGAGTTATAAATAGGGATGGTAATTTAGAACTGCAACTACATGCTGGTGATGTTCTTAGTTTAGAAATGACTGTACAAAGAAAAGGACAGAGGACACAGCTGAGTAATCTAAACACCTGATATACACTGCTCCTTGAAAAACATACTGTAAAATGCAGATACACCCCTAAATTCAAAATTTCTGGTTGAGAAACCTCTTATCTTCTCATAAGGAGAATGAGCTAAAGAGGTGGAGAATTAGAAGCAGCACAGATTTATCCAAATGAGTAAGAAGAGAGACATGTGTCTGAAAACTTGCTGGGAAAAGTCTTTTCACAGGCCCAAGTCACCTCACAGTGCCGGGGTCAATAAAGTGAAGTACTCCCTCTGCCTCCCAGTGAAAAGCCAGTAGATGCATTGTCAAAACTGAGACAAGAGCTCTCAGGTCCAGAATAAAAACTTCCTAACAGGCATTAAAGTGTATCTCTAGAATGTAACTTTTCAAGAGTAAACATGTTTCTAATAATTGACACCTCAAAGGTTAGTAAAACTGGTAAAAAATGGAATTAAAAGCTTTTCTCCCAAGTTTATTAACCAAGGAGATGGCCTTACTCAGCACAGCAGCTGACTAACGACTCTTTTATATCATCCTACAGAAAGGGACAGGTCAGGTTTAGAAAAGTATCTGAGAAGCAAAAGAGATACAGTTGAAAAACTAATATTTAGAATGTTTAAATGGAATTGCAAGTGGTATCTGTAAAGAACCCACACTTCTATGTTTAGAGTAATCCACAGAAAAATAATCCTTCCCACTAAAACCTAAACTGTGTCGGCAAAATGGAGAATACTGACTGACTTACCTTGTCAGATACTGACCCTGTTCTTGCAATGGCTATGTCAAACACCCTCTGTCACAAACATGCTCATAAACTTCAGATATGTGCTGTAAATGGTTACTCTGAGAAATAACTGATACTCACAACTCTGCTTAAATGTAATAGTCATGGCATAGAGACAACAGGATGTTGATTTATGATGTGCATTTCCAACACCAATTAACACACTTGTTTATGGCAGACACCGACATCACCAATTAAACGTAAGGTTTCTTTGACTTGCCGTTTAAGAAAAGAAATTTTATCCTTATTTTGCCTTCTGATTTCACAGAATATTTGGGTTTGAGAATCAGTCATGTCTTGAACTGGAGTGAATGAAGAATAGTCAAAGTTTAAAAAACATGATTCATAAGTTCTGTCACTGAAAACTAGGCACCAACCTTGCAACCCTTCTGTCTCAGGTACTGTTTTGTCCACAGCTGTACTATCCGGTTGGGATGATGCTACGGACTCTGTTAAAAGTGACTGACTTGACACAGGGCTGGGGGCAAAAGAAGAAAGTTATGATTTTTATGATGCATTTCCACACTCTTTTCCTGTAAGAGATACATTAGGGCACCTCTTGATGAAAAGGTATCCCAGAACTTTTCACTGGTTTCTGTAACCACTTAAAACTGCCACAATCTGAGCTGACAAAAAAGGTAAACATTTTTTAATTTATTCTGAATACAACAACACAGTTATTAAAAAAAAAAAAAAAAGGAAAAATATTTTGGGTGGTTTGGCATATCATCATTCTACACAACAATTGTTGCAACAATGCAACATTCAATATGCAAGGATCTTTATAACATAAGTCAGCAAGATAATTGTAGAGGAGATAGTTTCAGTGTTCTGGTGATTTTCAGTTTTCTGAACAAGAAAATTGCAGCATGTCAATGTTTCCAGTAATAGAGCTGCAGCAGCTGTACACATAAACCCTTGGATTTTCACAGGGTGAAGTGGTGCAGGCCAAACTTCCCAAACTTTAGCCATACTGCTAAATCACAGCATGGCTGAACGCTCACCAATGAACACCCTGAGCAGCTGAGAGAGCGCAATTCAACACTAGCCATCACTCCCAGCCAAGCTGCTCATCCAGCAGCTCTCCTATGGAACAAGTCCCAAGCAAGAGGTAGCACTATCTCATTTCTATTTTTTCTTCTTCCTTTCCACTCAGGGATTCACTCTGAAGGCAAAAACCAGATTATCCAGCAGCCCATGAACCAGCACTCCATGGCATAACCAGAGCACTGGAGTTGCAATTTTAATTGCCAAGAACTGCATGTAGGTCTTGAACTGCCCGTCTGGCCACCTACAAAAGGGCATTGTCAATTAATTTTATCTGTCCTCAGAGTATCATAAGTCTGAGGTACTTCCAGAGACTGAAGTTGAATTTCTGCTTTTTTAATTTGAACAAAAAAAAAAAAATCCAAGCAAGTGACACTGATTTTTTTGAAGCACAAGTCCAAGAGCAACCATCCACTCATTTCTCCTGCAGACAGTAATCAAGCTAGTGATCAGTGAGGTACTTCTATTCTTTCATGGTTTTATTGAAGTTGTGAGAGAACAAAGGCAAGGCACTGTAATTGGTTCACATCTGTGCATTGACCTGGATGAACTTTTTTTTTTTTTTTTACACACACCAGAAGAGTTTTTTCAGGGTAAGATACGTATTTTCTACCCCAACTAGAAACCTCAGAATGGAAAAACTAAATATAGCATCAAGCATGGCACCTAGCTCTCAGTTCATATGCAGGATCCAAGCATGAGATAACACCTCCTATAAAAAGCTAGGGACCAGAAAACAGTCTGAGCAGAATCAGTCAGCAGTAACTGATGAAATCACCCTCAGCTTGTGTTCTACTACATTCATTTTTTTTTAAAGAAAAGTTGAAATGAGTATTACTGCAAGTTTAGCTTCCATAGGATATAACAGACTAACACTTTTCACTCAAAAAATCTCCAAAGCACTTAAGTTGCTGCTGGTTGTGTCACTCCAAACTGAAATGGAGCCACTAAATATAAACAAACATTTAGCTTTTACAAATAGAGAATACTTAATAAGTCTGAGTGATTTACAAGAGGACATTATGTATCCTTGAATAATCCAGATGGAAATTACTTGTTTAATAAGAGATCAGTTCAGTAGTACAAGTTGTACCAAGACTCGTGTCTTTACCCTGTTCTAGTACTCTCCACTCCCAGCAAAGCAAGGCTTGTTAACACATTATCATACATTTATTTATGAGGGCTCTAGTAAACAGCTCACTGCCATTTTACAAAATCCTCAAATTTCTAGGATGAAAAGAGTTCTCCTTTGGTAAATGCACAACTCCAAGTTGTGGAAGCAGAAGAACAGTCAGACAAATCTCTGCAGAACAGAAGCTGACACCTTCTATTTGAGGCTAAATTCTAAAGGCAAATTTCCATTTGAATGCCAGATGAAGCACAGAGATCTGCTAGCATTCACCCTGAGCTCCCATGCTTTAAAGTTAGCACTGAAATCTTACACCTTTTCCTAATCCTGGTTCCAGCATTTAATTATGCAGGATCAGCACACTTCATTTAATCATTTTGACACAGATCTTTCTGTAAAGACACAGAGCAGACCGAAGCACCTTACCTTGGCTGCATAGATGGAGTCGATGTAGAATCTAAAGTGGACTGAGTTTCCTGGGCACTGCCCTCTGTGCACTGGACCGGTAAGGACTCGGTGATACTACTGACAGAGGCTGCTGCAAGACACACCCAGGGAAAATGTGTTATGCTGCTTCCTGGGATTACAGAAGTTACACAGCACAATAACTCTTCGACCCCCTAAAACACCAGTCAGGAAAGTAATCGAATCTCTGCCTATTCCACAAAGAAATGTAATTTTAAAAAAAAAAAAATGTTTGGCCATATTTTGATCTCGTTCCAGCCCCAGGCCTCCAGAACTTACACTGCAGAAAATTTTGAAGCTGGAGTTTTAAAACAGTTACTATTTTTTGCTAATTAAAGCACCTACAAGCAGCTTTCACAGCATGAACTGCTGTACTCTGACATGAGAAGCTGGTGTTTTGTTTAAAAAATTAAGATGGATCTGTGAGAACACCAGCATAGCATCCTAATGTCGATTCCAGATGCATTTCAAAGGTGTAGAACCCAGATCCCCAGATTTCTATAGAAGCTATTGCTTCAATTTAGAAGGAAAGGCAACAGTACAAAAAGCAGTGGGCCAAAAAGAACAGAAAGTATGTGAAGTTAAGGAGAAACTATTGTTGCCTTTTCCTAACCCGGAAATGAAACTCAAGGTAATTTTAGTAAGGAGATAATGTAAGAGCAGATCTTTATTTGAAGGCCTTCAGGGGGTGTTTTGGAAAGATGTACACAAAAGCCCCTGAAGGCCTTCAAAAGGAAAAGGCATTACTATCAAGTGTTTACTGGTTAATCTTTCAGCATGAGGCTGCAGAGATTAAATACGTGTACTTAAAATGCTTTTCACAAACATTCCCCAAGATCAATCCCATCTCTGTCAGTAATCTCAGCAAAAATATGTTGGTGCAGTGTTTTTTCTGTATTTTTATAGTTTCAAATCAGAAACACTCAAATGAATGCAAAAGGTATTAGCAAGAGTCTACTTCTGAGCAGATTACTGGCAGCACAATCACATTATGAGCATTCCATCCAAGCTCTTTCCATCAGGTGAGATTCTGGAATGAAATGGTTTGCACCAATGCTCCAACAATCAATATCTGGGCATGGCCAGGAAGCTGCTGCCCTCTGTGCCACGTTGAGCTGTTCACACACACATGTGTTGGGGTTACTTACCAGGAGGGCTAATTCTACCATTACTGTTCTGCCTTTGGAGGTGTTCTTTGTAGCACACTGAACACATGCCATTTGTGCGAGGATTCCCGTAAAATCCGCAGCCAGTGGAACAGAGCATAGGCACTTGGCTACGGTTAGTTTCTTGAGCCATTCTCCCTTCTTCTATAAACCTGAAATTGATACACACAACCCAGTATTTAGAGGCCTGAGAAAACCCTTCTTTTACAGCTGACATTTGAAAATCTGGAATTTCCTATAGCTCAGCAAAAAGACCTTCCAGAAAAAATGCCTTGTGGGTAACTTGGTGCCCTTTCCCAAAAAGTCTATAAAGTCTGCCCAGTAACACAAATACAGTCATATGTAGGCTTTGCATGACCCACCCTCCCAGCCCCACCAATTCACTTTCAATATACACCCACAAAGAAAAGTAACTTTAGCAAATATTGGAAGTATTAGTGCTTCTGGCAGTCAGGTGAGGGGAGTAGGGGAGGGGAGCACTTATGCTGGGACCCAAACACTTGACACTGAGCATGAGAACTATAAAATAAGAGACAAGCATGGTTACACAGGCTTACTTGCTGCATAGTAATTATAATTAACAACAGTCACATGAATTCACATGTCACTGTTTAGTCACTGTGTCATTAGTGAAAGACGACACAACTGCTCACCACAAACCCCATAGTATGATTTTTCACATACTAAGAGAAAATCACCCTGGCAGTCAAAAATATTAGACCACGTACACAACCTCCTATTTATAAATTCTGTGTGAAAACATAATAAAAATGAGAAGAGATATACGATATATGACTTACCACATTATTTAACATCCTTAAATTTGGTTTGCATGAAAATTGTATCATTTTTCCCCTGGTTTGTATTATATTTGCAAGATATTACAAGAAAATTACAACAAATGACAATTTCCATCAGTGTTCTGAGGCTGCTAACTATTACCAAGGGGTCTAACTTGCAGATCATTTTTGACATGTCATTTCATGAGATAAAATTATTTTCCATTTTCCCCTCCTCCATAAACATACAATTCCACTTTTTAAATCAATTTTGAAAGAAAAAACAGCTTCTCATTAAGAAACTAGGTATATCAAGGTATCAATTATGTATATTTAATTCAAGATCAACTTGGGTCTACCATTTCCTGGTTAAAAAGTAAGCTGAAGCATAAGTAACTAATTCTTGCAAGTCAAGCCAAAGATAAGCAATGTTACTGAAAAAATAAAATCAATCTTGCAAGCAACATCAGTATACATTTCAAACAAAAAAAAAAAAATCCAGAGGGAAAAGGGTTTCAAGATACTTGAATACTTCACCAATTGCCATGTTATAAAACTAGATTAAACCACAGTGAGAAGTACCACAATAAAAAATATTTCCTTTTATATAAGATGCATTTGAAGCCAAACACAAACAACTTTCCCATTATTTTGTTTCCAGAGAAATCGCCTCATCTTCTCTCACACCCACATCCACTCCATTTTGCTTTTATTTCCCCAAAACCTATGAAATTGATACCAAGAGCAAAGCTCCGGGTTGCAAAGCCAACAGCAACACAGAAACAAGTCAAGTCTTCTGCCCACAGCAATAAGGCGCTCTACGGACCAGGAAGAATTCAAGATATAAGTCAAGGAAGATGTACAGGCAGGAAGACAAAATCTGATAGTATCTTTTTCAACTTCAACCTGCAATTAAGCTTATTTCAGCTGTTGACTACACTCCCCCACCCCAACAGAGAAGCACTTGCTTTCGACATACAAAGCCCCCATTGACCTCACACGACAGCTAAATTTGATTTTTGCTGAAGTACTGTACTTGTAGCTGAAAGAGCACTTTCATTCCTGCTTTTCTCCAGACAGTCTTTCAGAATGAAACTGCAAGTAGTGCATGTGGAATTTAATTCTTATGCTGGGCCAAACATTTCAGAGAAGCCATTTTAGGGGAGCAAAAATGAATATGAATTTGCTGTGCTTTGGCAACCAGAACCAATTTAAAGCTGAAACCTCACACAAGTCACTTTTGGCATAGAATGTTTAAGATTGAACGACTAATTAAAACCACTTTTGACTGAGTATTTCAAGAGCTAATAGAGATTCAATGTCACAATACAAGCATTAATCCTTTTAACTTTAGGCAGCGGCATATTAAAGAACCCTACACTAACTTCCAGATTGTACCATGGTTTTCTTTCTGTTCAATATTAGCTTCAAGCAGCACACAGTAACTCAATAACTGCACCAGCCACTGCTAACATTCTCCAACATAAGGTTGCTGAAGGGACCAGGTGCTAACATAAACACAGAATAACAATCTAACATGGAGGTAAAAAGAAAAAAAGCTCTGCTCCAATTCAGTAAACAAACTGTGAAAGGTGCCCAAAGATGCCCAGATGAAAAACAAGAAAAGCAGGCCTGAGTTCCAGCTAAGCCAGTTCCCAAGTTCATTAACAAGTGGATCCTGTCACCAGTCAAAGCACAAGCCACTGGCATGAGGCTCCAGAATACTTCAATCTCCAAGGGGAAGTGCCAGGGATTCTTCTGAAGAGTTTTAATAAGGGCCACAGGAAGCTGAAGATCTTTCATTGGTTGCTAATATTTGAGAAATACAATTAATAAGAGATAGGATCAACCTGATGCAATGTTATGAAGTCAAAGGAGAACTTGCACCAAGACAACAGCTTGTTGAGTATGAAGGAGACAATTGGGTATGATCCCCCTCACCCACACAATTACTGCTGTGAGCTACCAAAAAAAACCTATCAGGAAAAGAAAGGACCATCATCAACACGAAGTTTTCTGACAGTTCAATGAGTTCAATCAGTTCACATGCAAAAACACAACAAGTAGAAAGTCCAACACAGGAGAGCCTCTGGAATTGATGACGGGGAAGACACCTGACCAGGAGGGACAACACATGTTTCAGCAGCCTGTAAGCTCCTGGGATGGTTGAACTCATCTATTTGAACCCTAAAGCCACAGAATGCCAAACCAGTATAATCAGCTCTCCCATGCTTAAGCCCTCCCTTTCAGTGCTCACACGCACCAAAATGAAACAAGGAAATGATCAAACTTTTAAAAATCAACCACTCCACCTTCTGCCAATTAGTTTCAACACAGATTGGTTTCTGAGCTCATTTGTCACTCACGTGCTGTTTGGGCAGGAGAGAGGGTCTAGCTGCAGACACGTGTGGAAATGCCTGTTTCAGCAGCAGAGCAAGCTTAAAGAATTAAGAGAATCACTGGCCAAAACCAGGCATTGAAAACAGAACGGAAGAGACCCAAGTAGCGGCAGTTCCTGGCACTGCACTGAGCCATGGCTCTCTGTACACACGCAGTCCCGAGGGAAGGAAGGGGCTGGATGACACAGCCCTGCCGAGGGACTGCTCCTCCTGGCTGCTCCAGGCAAACAGCCACCAGCAGAGCAGCCGCACTCGGGCCCCAGTGCAGCAAACACAAGCACTGAGACCACTGAACAGATGTTTTTGGGGGAGGGAAGGACTTCCCATCAGCCCAATTCTTGGCTCAGCTTCAGATGATTTTTGTTTCAAAACTGTCCGTAAATCCACAGCAAAGAAGACCTGCAGCATCACCGAGCCCAAACACCCCATAAAGCAGTAGAGGTGGGCAGGCACTGCTCAAACAGCGCTGTCAGAGGGGTGAGCCTGCTCCCACAGCTCTGGCCACTGCTGCCCCCCATCCCTGCCTGCAGCCACATCAGCTCAGACATCTCATGGAAACAACACAAATATTTGTTCTGGTGCACTGGAGAGCTTGCTGATCTCGTAGAAGATCAACTCCAGAGAAATGACATCCACTGCACAGGAAGTGACATGGCTAAAAATAGGACTTTTTAGGGGCAGCAAGCCCTTGCTGAACATCAAGCGTACTGTAAAATAAATCCCAAGTGCATACACCATCCATAATTTCAGAAATGGTCTCCCCTAGCTTGGCTTCGGTATGACACTTGAAGCAGTTTCACAGCTGAAGTGACAACAAGGCCTTGGGATCAACATGACTACATGTATGTCCCCCTCAGTTTGAGGTGTCACAAGAACGTGGAGCTTGTCAAGCTCCTGGAAATGCCTCTGGGCTCTGCCTGTTCCCCTAGAGCTGTGCCTGCATAGCATTCACAGGGTAATGCTACGAATTATGAAGGTTATTCTGAATGCAGAATTGATTTATCTTAAATAAAAAAGACCCAAAACAACAGAGCTTTTTACAATATTTTAAGCACATTCTCTGCTTTGCTTTATAATATAGTTGTATAACCAGTCATACAAGCACTAATGAGAAGGAGCAGACTAGAGGGAAGTGCAAAAGCCTTCAACAACTCCTCTCAGTGCAATCCCAGAACATCTACTTCATTGAGGATTATGGAAAAATTCTCTATTAGCTAAAAAATTACTAAACTTCAGCTAAAATTACTTCTGTTTTCTTAAAGATATTTACTGCCGCTAGAAGCATGGCAACAGGTCCTACCTTTCCTCCCTCACCATAGCACATCCTCAGAGTAAATTCCTCTCTGTACTAAGCAAAAAAATACTAAAAGAACATGCCTATAAAATATATAGAGTTGAAGCTGTAGAAACACTAAAGCAGAGCAAATCTTCTGCACATCAAGTTCTCTGGAGAAAGAAACATCTTCCAATACTCTGCAAAGCAAGTAACAAAATACTTCTGGACATCTCTTCCCCACAGAGCAGGCACCGTGATACTGGTCTTCCTCCCCACCCCCCTTTCTTCCTTTCCTTTTAATTAAAATGTTTATATGCCACTAGTTTCAAATAACTGATACCATAGCTTTATAGGCTTCAAATGTTAATCAGTAAGATCAGAGAGAGCAGCATTTAGCAGGATTAAACACACAAGGTTTAAGAATAATCTCTTTCACCCCCCCCCCACCATCCGCTCCATTCTAGACAAGGGAAAAGAAAATCTGGCACAGAAGCCAGCTTTCTCTTCAGATGTCTTCCCCAAAGAAAAAGGTCTCTTGAATACCAGTTACCCTCATACTTCAAGTTGTGGTAAGAACAAGCAGATCCTCACATCCTGTAGTACAGTCTTGTGTTCTGCAAACACTCTAAACCCTGTGACTGGTATGGGAAGGATCCCTCCCAAAAGCTAATGCTGAGACCACCCAAACAGCATTGTGCCTCAGCAGCACAGCAGACAGTTTGAACCGTCCTGATGCCAGCTTCGAAACTGCTGCTCAAAGAGAAAGCAGAACACTGAGTGTGAGCTGCTCTTCACTGTCAAAATCAGCACACTGACAGTTTTACCTGACACACACCTCCAATGATAAATCCAATTCCAACATGGGAATAAAATATTGCATCTTCTACCATAATTACCTTTATAATGAAGCAGTTCAGCACTGACTTAAGTAGCACAAACACTAATGGTCATTTTCTTTTTGTGCTAATGAAGCAAGGAAGAAACTGCAGAAGTGGTAATGTGTGCTGCTTAAACATACAAAGCTTCATTCCAGGCACAAATAAGACAATGTTGGGCACACAAAAATACACTTCACTTTGTAGCATGTACTGGCACAGATATCCAATACCACCTGTACCACCATATGAAAAAGCATGCTGGTACAAAAAGCAATAAATAGGAAATGCATTTCTGTACAGGCTTATCAAAATGAAGGACAAATAAAAGTCCAAGAGCAAAGTTCTGTTGAATATTGCTGCAGAAGGTGCCAAGGCATCCTGTGATGGAGGATACTAGTTCATATTGGATTTTGCTGCTCAGAAGTCCTGTTGGAAGCAGGACACTACTCAGGGTATGAAGCACTAGACTTGCAAATGAACAGCAAGCTACAGAACAGTCCTGGTTTGGTTTTTTTTTTCACTCCATTGCTGTCTCCCAAAAGGCTCCAATTTACATTCACTGAGCAGTCATTTGTAGCTGCTTTAAGGCATTATCATGTCCCAGCAACTTGCTATGGAGCCAAGAAGAACTGGCAGATTTGAATAGGGGCCTCAGTCATTACAGCTCAGCCCAGCTTGCTGGTCGCAGTCAGACATGTCATTTCATCTTACAGCTCACCCTTGCTACAGCACTGCAGCTGGTTCACATTTGCCAGCACAGCTACATGTGTAGTTACACTCTGACCCAATTTCATCAGAATGCTTTGAGTTAAAAAAAGTGAATATGGTTAAGGACCAGCTATGCAAGCAGATCTGTAAGGGCAGCGACCTCTTTGTTCCTGTAGCAGCAGAACACACAGCTGCTGCATTTTTCAAAACACAGGAGTTCCGACTTCCTCAGCACCAAGAGAATCCATACATTTTAAAGCTTTCCACTTATTCCAGTGAGGCTCCAATTTTCGTCCTGCTCAAACAAAGCAAAGTTTTAAATTGCAATTCAAAGTAGAATTTATATGACTTCATAACAAAAACAAAATACTCACGCTAGTGACCAAAGACTTACATAAGATGTTCTTTTAACTCACTTGACAAGTCATTTAATATCTACTATGTTCCTGTCTATTCCTGTTGAACAGCTTTTTATTTTTGTTTCATGCACAGACTTAATTTAGGCTAAAATCAAGTACTTCTACTAGACACTCCTAGCAGAAACGTTACAAAAAGAAAGAGTTAGAGAAGTCTTTTCTTCACTTCCAATTTTAACAGTTAGTAAGATTAAATCTTTCCATACAAAAATTAAAATATAAATAAAATGTGGACTCTTAAGAAAGCTATATCTCAGATTTAAGATGTCAGAAAGACAGTGAAAGAATCACATTAGTGGAAAAGACATACATGAGAGAAAGTGCAAACTCAGAAGTGGCAGATGGACAGAAAAGAGACAGTTCAGGTTTTAGGAAGGGACAGAACATTAGCAACTTTTATAACTAATCTGAGCCAGAATATCATAAACCCAGGAACACCTGGCACAGACAAAGCCTCCAGTGTTAAAGGGCTGTATGCTGCTAAGTACAGCTGACTGCTCTTGTACTCAAGGTTACACGAGGAACAAGAGAACATTTCACTGCAACCTCTCCACTCCTGCTAAGCAAGAACAAAGATGCACAGATTGCATACTGGTATCAAGGAGATCACTGATAATAAGGACTCAGTTTTCCATGCTTGTCTACATACACTATTAATAGATGTTACTTTGAAACTGTAATTACTACTTGTGACCACGCTTAACCTTTGCAAACACGGATTATCAGACCCAAAGATTAACTTCTGTAAAAGTGGTACCTCAGACTCTCATTCACCTCATGCAAAAGCACCTAATTGCTTGCAGTGACCACTCAAAAGCCTAGAAATAAAAACAAATATAAGCAAACTTTTCATATTAAATTTCCAAACTTTCTAGTATAGTCAACACATCAAACAAAGAGCCAATTCTAGGAACTTCATTACTCTGCTGAAGATTAATTCTTAAAAAAACCCCAATAACTAGCAAGCAATGTAAGAGGTACATTTTATTACCTACTAGGAAGAATCATTTTATTTATTTTGGATTTCAAAGAGCACAAACAAAAGGATTTGTGTTGAAATTGCAGAAATTGCCACACAGAGCTACTGGTGTGATGCTGGGTTTTTTGCAGGAATGACTACTACTTTATAGAGTATCTGCTAACTGCTAAGACACCTAAAAGATTAAGTGCAGCACTCTGTATAAAGCCTTCAACACTCCTATTTATCAAGAATTTCAATTTGAGTCTAAAGCAGCAAAATACAAGTCAAGATGCCAAGGATTATCACTGTTTGTACATTTAAACCCATACATTGGGACAGCCTAGTTTTTCTAGACTCACACTGCAGCACCACTAGACCCTTGCATATGACAGCATCCAAACTTCGAGATTCAAAGAAATATCATTTTTTCCTCTGACTTGGAAAACTTAAAAACATCTTATTTCCCAATAGCACAATACACTTGTAGGCAAGCCCAGTTCATCCAGCAAACTCCAGTCCAGAGGAACATAGAAATGCTTTCAGAAAGAGGCACAAGTTTCTGTCTCTCCAGTGATGACTATCAGAAAATCTAAGCTGACAAAGCTGCCTTTTTGGAGAGGTCAATCTGAATGCAAGTGAAAACAACAAAACAAACCCACTCCACACAACAAAACTCACTTCTTGGGTTCAAGAGAAAAAAAAAGGCAAATAACCCTTGGAGTTAAAAAAAACCACCACGCTTGTTTACATCGAGCCATGACAGGGAGCTTCAATGAAGATAACTAGTTAAACATTAAAAGCACTGAGAGCAACACAGTAACTATAGTTATTCAGTACATTGTAAAGACAATTTGTAAATGAGTTACAAAGAAAAGCGAACAGGAGAAAATAGTATATCATTTGTTTCAGGAAGCTGTTTTGATCTGGCATCTCTCGGGGAGGCATGGCTGGAGAAGCTCAAGAGGCATATCTGAGGAACACAAAAAGGATACTGCCAACCACCCCACTGGCCACATTGTCCTACCCCCCAAAGCACTCTATGTCATACACAAGCCAGAGAAGAGTGTCCTCCCCTCCAAATATAAAGCTGTACTTAGTTTAGCCTCCCCAGCTCAGCCAAGATTTAAGGCAGACAGGCTGAACAGGCCCATTTTTTGGAAGACAGCTGTCTCTGAGACAAGACTGATGCAAAAACCTTACAAGAAGTCACACCTGTAACAGAACTTGTGCAGCTACTTTTAAAAGAGCATCCTTTTAGAGAGCGCTTGCTCTGGAATCTCTGCTCAAGAGGAATAAAAATTCCAAAGTTACACCCATTATAAAACTCAAACCATATCAGTATTGCCCATCTGCAGTTGGCTACATCAGCTAACACAGTTTCTGTCATGTGTGGCTCAACTGGTGTCGAGCCACCCAAGTCACAGATACTGCTTGAAGAGCCTTTTTCTTTCCTCTAGAGTTTGTGCTATCTCATACCTCCATTCTGGCATTCAGGTGCTGCAGGAATCCTTGAGTTGCCCTTCATACTTCTAAACAGCCCCATAAACAAGGTTTAATTGAAATCTGTCAGATTACAAAAATGCCTTCTTTTCAAATGCTCTACAAAAGGTAAGAAAGCTACTCTGAAACAGACCAGACAGGGTTGCATTCTGCTTTCTCTGGTATCAGATATTGAAGCTGGCCATTTCAGAAATCAGAGGTTGTATAAAATTAGAACCAGGAGATTCTAGAATTCTCTAAATTCCTTTAGAATACCAGGCCAAAAGAGATACAGGAGAGCAACTCCATAAACTATCTTTGGTGCTGTATTTTAAAACAGGTTTGACTTTACACACTGATGAGAAATAATCTGTAAGAAGCATCCAAACACTTACAAGATTACTCTCATAATTACTGAAAGAATAGATATAGATTCAGTAATCGCTTCTTTTGAGCTTCAGTGAATAAGTAATCTTCTCTCAATACAGCATAAGTTTCACTTATTTTAAGCATATCAAACCCAGAAGAGATAAAAGCCGCTTTAACACAAGTTCCCAAAATAGACAGCTTCTTGTTAACAAAGCACCTGTTGCTCAGAACTGACAGTAAGCACAAAACACATTATAATTTGTTTTCATAAACAGCGCTATGTAGAATTTTAATTAGCTTATAATGCCACAGTTCTACGTGGGCCTAATGCTAAGGGAAGTCCTGCCCTAATGTAAGGGTTCCTATGCGTTAATAAAAAAAAAGATCATCATTTCTGGCTAGGGCATCTTGAATTCAGCTTAACTTCCAAGAACACTGTGATTATCATGTGTGATGTGTAGTTCTATTTAGAATTATGCACTATGTCTAATTTAAGTGTGCAAAATTATACAATACCCTTACTGTGGCTTGATGGGGAACTCAACCTAAAGCTAAAGCCTGACCAAAGAAAGAGGGTATGTAAGGACAAGTTTTCGGCAGAAGAGGTGTAAGTACAATGTTCCCTGAGGCAAAGCTGCATTCCTCATCCCTTGCAATACACTTANGTTGCTGCTTTTTTTATCCCTTAATTATTATCTCAATCACTGAGGAAGCCAGCTTACATGACCCCAGACAAATTACATGTACTATGTAGGTGTCTACTAAAGCTTATCACCCTCCACAAAGCACAGGAACCTACACAGGTGATCAGCAGCTGCCATGCTGGACACCTGGTATTTATCCATCACTTTAATACACTGTCAAGTTTCACTGAAGATCTGAATAGACCAACTGGTCACTCTCTGAAGTTTTGCATCTTTCCTTAGTTTCTTCTCAGCTGTCACTTTACATTCCCTGAAACAATGGAACATGTAAACATCCAACTGCAATCTATACACATGCATTCAATATCCATTCATATGAAACTAATGCAATGGTTTCATGATACAGGTAATCTGGGGCTTTAGACACCTCTGTCACAGCATTGCTGGGACAGGAACTGATCTACCCTGAAGAATTCATTCTTCAAAAGCTTGGATTGGCTCTTGCACCTGGTTTATGGTGCAGCAGAAGAGTCAAAGTTAACAGTACACTGCAGAAGGAAGGTGAACCTACCAAGACAGTAGCAGAACTAAAATTTAAAGCACAGCCTCACTTAGAGCTTAAGCCAAGGAAAAAGGCACCCATCACCAGGAGGTCAGAGCATGAATTAGTAAGAGTTCCCTTATGTCAGCTTTAACTATCAAGTTAACAGATAAGAAGCTAGGGAATTATCAGAAATTTGCCATGAGACACTCTCCTTTCTGAAGGTTTCCAAAAGTACACCACTCGCTCAGATGGAGAGGTCACTGTTTAGGAAAAGCTTAAAAAAATACTGGAAGCAACTTGATTGAGGACAACTGGCATTTCTTCCCCCACTGCCATCATGGAACAGAAAATAGTTTTTTACACTTCTTCTCCAAGCCCTTACAGAACAGACTGCACATATTTCAGTTTCTCAACTGAGGAGAAAGCCAGAGCTGACAGCTCTCGAGTAAGAGTCTGCATTGCAAACACTGCTTTAATCATCAGGGCATCCTTTTAACCTACAAATACTCCAGTTACAACTCTGTGAACTGCCCTCCTGATAACCAAGTCTGCTATTCATTCTGTTTCCAGACAAGATTCCGCTATGTGAGCACACATTTCTAGTACAATGTCTCCCCCACTCACTGTCCAGAACACTTAGATCAGCAAGTTAAGAACACAATCACCTAAAAATAGCATGGCTGGATGCCACTGTCTCCCCATTTATTACTATTACCTTTGTACAGAGTTTTTTCCTACAATTCTACATAGAAAAATAAAGCCATAAATGGATTTACAGGAGGGACTTTTAACCAAAAAGGCCAAGCTGTTAAGTAGTGCCATGGGATTTCCCCTTTTCCCTCAAGCCAAATAAACAGAAATTTATATTTTTAGAAGCATTTTGAACAATAACTCCTTAAGTAGATCCAATTTCTCTTTTTATCCTCTTGCCATAGTGATTGTATTCTGCCAGAGAACAGACTGACATATGACAAAGTAACATCACTTTGTAGAGAAAGACAGGTTCACGATATAAAGGAAAAATAGACAAACATAGAAAATGCAGGCCAGATCACCAACTATTTTGTTTGGCATATTAAATCCAGTATCACACTTCAGAATGGGTAAAAAGTGGGGGAAAATCTGCTCACAGGATATTGAGCTTCAACTGTCAACAATGTGTGGCTTTTTATCATGACACTCATTCCTTTCCATTCACAAACTATGGCCAACAGGGCTTCTATCAGGAAAAAAAATGGAAAAAAGAACGAAGTGTTTTCCTTTTTAATATTGTACCGAGTCAGAAACAGGAGGGTTATCAGCAAGAACAAAGCCCTTTAGTTTGGCCTAAGGATGCAGCCCCAGGCACAGCACCTTCAGCTACACGGATTCCACAAGAACAGTGTCCTCGCTGTGGCTTGGAAAAAAGCCCAGTGCCCTTACACTGTCTCCCAGAAATCCCTTCTATCTCACCTCTTCTGTAAAGGCAAAACTATCCACAACTGTTGAAGAATATTTGTATCCCTTACATCAAACAAAAAAAGTAATTTTAATCCATAATCCTAGATTTCAAAAACCAGCTGTCCCATTGTAAAACTTGATGCTGCTCAAGGAAACCCAGCAACAGTGCAATGCACATTTTACACTGCATATGCCACTCCGTGCAAGTTCACCAGGCTGAGCTTTCAGGCCATCCAAAAAAGTTTCAATAAATTCTTCATTTCAGGCCTTGACAGTCTGAGAAATTAAGGTGTCAGAGCTGCAGCAAGGACACAGGTATTATCCAGGGAAGACTGATATTACAAGCATTCTGATTGTGTAGTGTGGGATCTGAGGTTGAAGACAGAAGGATAAGTAGGTAGCAACTAATCAGGGATTTATTTATATACAGAGTGACTAGGTATAAACTTAAGACCATGGGTCACAGTCACATTATGACTTTGCAGAATAACAAGCTAATTCCTGCAGAAAGAGAGACCAGAGGCAACAGCCAAAAGTTTCACAGACATCAAGTAAGAGAAAAGCAAATGCAGGAAAGCAACAAAACCAACCAAGTGACCAGAGTGTGAAATTAGATTTTTTTGTTATACTGGAAGAAAAAAATTAAAGCCAATTACTCCACTGCTATGCACAGAAGTTTAAAATAATTTTTAAATGCACTCAAAGCACCAACTTTGACTGGACTTATTAAGAAGGCAATAAAGTCATGCCCAGCTACCAGACCATTCTACAAATCAAACACTCCTTTATCTCAGTACTAGTCTCAGCTCCTGCATGGTTTGTCACACACAGCTGTCAATTTGTTTGTTATGTAACTAATAATACACTTACCTTGACCTATTGTTACTAATGCTGCCTTCCTCCTCTCCAAGGATACTTTAAACAAACCCCATGAAAATATGTTGATACTCAAAACAATTCTACTGAGCCATTCTGAAGTCTTTTCCCTAAAAAGCATTTCAGCAAAGTCCTTCCATGTTGCCATAATTTTTTCCTCTTTCTTTGTACATTAGCAATCAAATATTTTGGTATCATACAACACTAAAATAAATACTTTTCTCATCACCTTTCAGCTGGAGAACAACATTTGTTTGATAACTAATTCTAATTAATACCTACAAAATCACTTAAGGACTTGATGCCAATATCCATCAGCATGTCATGCTAGCATGATATTTGGATAACATAATCCCAACATGAAAAGTCTGAAGAAATTCACTTCGAAAACTCTCCTGTATTGGCAACTAAGGCTACCTGATAAGCACCTTACCCAGTTCTGAAGGAGCTGGGCCAGGAGAGCAATCTCTAAACCTTTCAGTTTAACTACTCACATACCACTTTTTTTGCCCCTACCTTGATAATGATGCAGATCTTAATGCAAGGTCATCCTATTGCACAGAAAACATTCTGGTACATGACAACATTGCTCTGCATTAAGGACTTGACTGTATCTGATTTTAGAAAAACATGTTAAATCCATGCAAAATTCATAAAGGCAGTAGTAGAGAAACAGTTTTATCCTTCTTTGCAGTCTCGTATCTCTTCTGCCACCTCATCCTTGAAACCAGCACAATCAAAAGCTCATTGAATGCTTTCTTCTGGCAATCTAAATTAGAGATAGCCTTCTGTACAAAATGCAGTAGTATGTTCAATTTAGGTACAAAATGCTACATTTTTGCCTGAAAAATCAGTGGTTCTCTTGCCCCAAACACAATTTAAAACCCTAAGTGAAAAATACCTGCCTTCCTCACATAATATTATGCTTTCACCAGCACAATTATATCCCATAGCACACACATGAAAACCATCCAGTTTCCTGCCTTATTCTAACTAATGGTGAAAACTTCAAGCCTTTCTTAAAAAACCCATATCATGCAAAATGTTTCAATGAGCCCAAAAGACCTCACTTCTATCTCAGAAATACCTCTTAAGCCCCCATTTCAATTTGATTATTAAGTTTATATTTGCATCCCTAACCCTTCACATAGATAAAGATGCATTAGCATCACGAATTACAGGACACCCTGGTGCAGTGCAGTCTTAAACCCTAGCCTGGTTAACTGCTGGGGTGGCTGCCAGGGCCTGCCAAGCCAGCCACACTGTTTATAGTTTAGTTCTCCAGATACAGGATTATTACGTTTCAGACTGACAAATACCATATCCTGAAGGTTAGAGTCCTGTGACACAAATACATCCTGGCAGGGAAGAACAGCTGAGCAGGGGTGGTCTTCAGCACAGAGACAGTCTGAGCTCCTGCAAGACTGCTGAAGCATTAAGTTAAAGGAAGAACTGTGGGTTGAATAAAACTGCTTCTTAAAAACGAGCTATTTTTAGGAAATACTCAAATGAGTTTGATCATTTGTCTAAGTAATACGCAAAATACTGTCTTAAGTTGATCTAAATGAAGTAGAAGATGGATCAGGTTAGGATTTAACTCAGTTTATCTCTTAATGTACAATTTAATAGCCAAAGAAAACCCCTCAGTTTCTCTCAACAACTTGAGAATGAGCAAAAAAACCCCAACATCATTGAGGAGAAACAGTTTTTGCACTGTCAAAGCTTTGTTTTACCTCATCTCTGTTTAGCTCAAAAACCCTATAAACACACTTGGAAGGAGGGATCTGTTAAAAATATATCACCCCACCCCTTCAATTAAGGGCTGAGAAGCTTATGACACATCTGAGAGATCCAACAAGAACAGTGAAGAAAGACTTAATGTTCCTGATACATCTAAAGTTTAAAAAAAAAAAAAAAAACAAACCACAAAGCAGGTTTAAAAATCCCAAACATATTTCATGACTCTGTTAAATGGATTTTAAACCAAGAACAGATCCCAACTATTTTTACTCCTTTGTAGGTCACGTGTAATTAACTGCTTATTTTCACAAAACCTTATTACAGTGTAAACATCACTGGGCAGATGATCTGCCCCACCCAGAGCCAGCTCCACACCACAGGACACACAACTATCTCCTGAGGAGCCCCTGTATCAGCAGGAGAGGGCTGGTCCTCGGCACCAATCTGCCCTGCAACAGCACCCCTGTGCTGATCACACCTCCTCAGCTCACCCCTTTCCTAGAAACCACAAGAAAACCAGTTAGAGGCTAGACATCACAGCTAAAACCGAGGGCAGGTGTCCCTTTTTGGGTATTGCTGACATGATCTAGGATGACATTATTCTCCCCCCAGATGCAGGAGACCCTGCCTGTGGCAGAGGGGGCCCCAAAATGGGATCCAAAGCCCCCGTTCCTGGTTTCAGAGAGGATATCAGCCCTCTCTAAGGCTCAAGGGTATTTTACAGAGGTTAGCCCATGGCAGGCACACAGCCTGCTCCAAGCAGCACTAAACAGAACCACAGTGCAGAGCCACCATCCCAGCTCATGCTGGGCCACCCACCTCACACTGGGCAGTGCCACCAGCAGCCAGTGCACTGTAGGGCACAGATGTGCTTTGTCTCAAAGAGGGGGGATAAAATCTGATCCTGCATTTTGTACACAGGGTTACAGAGGATTTTAAGAATCTCTTATTCATATCAGAGATGCATATTCCATCCTGGCACAAGCAGCAGACACATAAATCCCACAGCACACAACACATTCACAGTGTTTAAGATCTGCAGATGGAGCATGTGCAGGAGAAGGTTTTATGAACAAGAAATGCTGGAACAACCAATCATTGTGCAGGGACAACACAGGTCCTGCCAGCAACGGCTTTGAATGCAGGCAAGAAACATTTGCTGTAGCCTGAATACAGAAGTTGTACAGCTGTGCCAGCAAAGTGGTATGTTTATCCTTTAGGGCAGATTTGCTTTCTACAAACAGCCTGCATTAGAACTGTATACATGTGGCGAGAGAGTTGAGCATTTCACTCCTGTGTTGAACAAATCAGCAAAACTGGTCCCAGATAATACATCTTCCCTAACTAAATTGGGGGCCAGAGGGTACCCAAGAAACATGGCTGCTTCGTGATCAAGCAACAGGAACCAAGCTGCCTCATGTATTCAGCTTTTATCTTGTTCTAAGCAAAACCAGCTTTTGGCTAAATGTAGTATTTAATAGCACACAAATACTTTAGTTGGCATCCTTTAGTTTCCACAATTCTAATACACATACCCATAAGTTCAGGGGAATTCCAGTTAGCTCTAGTATTCCTCTTGTCCTCACCTCATACACCTGGATCTAGCCACTCAATCTTAGGCCTAGCATCACATGGAAATTAAGAAATTAATATCCAGGTATTTAAACACTTACGTATCCTGGTCTTAAACCCAGTACGGGAAATCTATCCCAACTCTCAGCTAAAAGACCATATATAGTCACTGCCCATTCTAAAATAGTATTTTCAGAGTTTAAATACAATGCAGGACATTTAAAAAATGGCATAAATTGATAAAGACAGCAAGAGAATTAGTAATTCAGACCTATAAGCTACTGGCCCACAGCAAGACACCAGTGTGTCAAGACACATATATATATACATAAAAGCGATCTACATTCAGCATCTTGGGAGAAAACAGAATGGCTCAATGTAAAACTGAAGGAATGAGGTGTGCTTTCAAAATAACATGTGTTTACACTCAGTAAAGGTCTCAGCAATTGCTTTCCATGGTCATTTGAAAGACTGTTGCTCAATTTTTCACATCCATTCTTCTATCACCATGACTAATCATACAAAACCCATCAAACTTCTTAGACTCAACAAGTATTAGGGACATGAGTATTTCTTTCCAATTCCCAGGAGCAGCTGTGTATCAACCCAAGTGATTTTATAAAAACAGGAAATATTTAGGGAAGTAAGAAAATAGATTTCCCAATCCGAAAGCCTTGTTCTGTATATGGCCTCATCTAATACAGAAAGGGTGACAATTAAAAGAAAGTCTTCATTCTCATTAGAACTCCCCCATTTCCTGCCTCACCACTTCCTGCTCTCCTCCCTCTCGCCCTATCCCATGCCACCCATGGTAATTCATACTTTTCCTGTTCCTGAAGCCCTTTCAGATGCACAAAGTGTCACTAAAAATACTATATATGATATAACTGATACAGAAATTGAAAATAATCTTGCCTCGTATAAAACACCTGCTACCATTAGGCAATACAGGTTTCCAAAGAGATTCAGACCAATTGCAAAAGGAAAAAAAAATCCTCCCCCCCTTTTTTTTCCCCTTGGCTGGAAACACAAAACAGTAACACTTAATTTTTCCTGTCTGTGTTTGTCATCAGAGCTCTTACAGACCCAGACACCCGACAAAACTGATTAAAATGGAGAAAAAATTGCCATGTTTTACATAGTTTTTACATATCTTTGTTCTAAATGCTAAAGACCTGCGAGACATTCTTCTCATCAAGAACAAACACACAGACAACAGCACAGCAGCCTTCAGTGATACAACAAAGGACAATTTAAGACAAATGACTTGGAGCAAATGCTATCACTGAATAATCCCACAGCAGCTGTCATAATTAGTTACCTCCAATCTCATCAGAATCAGGGAAGTTAGAGTTAAAATTGAGCTCTCTTCCTGTAACATTGTGTAACTCCAAAACAGCAGCATTACCCTCGCTATTTTAGAATTACCATTTCTCCATAAGATAATGTGGAACCGTCCGATTCTTCCACGCCAGAACACCCGGTCCAAGCCGAGAGATGACAAAAGAAACTCGGTCAAGTTTGAGCCTCTCAGCACCTTATTTCCTGTCTAAAGAGCCCTTTTGTTCTGCTTCCCTGCATAAATGTTAATATCCTGCCATCATTAGAGAGCGAAACGACGAAGGAAAGCCCCACGCACATGAACTCCACTGCCCCGGAGGGTGGAACGACGCCACACGACGCGATTAGAACGGCAAAATTCCTACCAACACGATCTCCACAATTCTCTGTTCGCTTCACCCCAGATTAACTTCACTTGGAGCTGCACTTCGGCGCAACCTACCCTGGGCACGGGGCCCGCCCTCCCGCTCCTATTGGCCGAGACGGCGGAGACCCGCCCCGCCGGCCGGGCCGCGGCCGCTGATTGGCGGAGAGGGCTATCCGTCACGTAAAGAACTTTTTCCTTGCTAGCAGGTTAGGCTGGGCGGGCTCGGGCACCCCGGGCGCGCGCTCTTAAAGGGCCCGTGCCCCGCTCCCGCCGTGACAAACCCGAGCCGCGGGCGGGCGCACCCCGAGACCGATGCCCGGGACGGACCCCGGTCCCCGCGGGGCGCCCACCCCCCCCGGCACCTCGCTCACGGACGGGGGGTCGGGGGCGGAAGAGAGGATAACACCCGAGCAGGCTGGGAACGCTTCTCCCGCGGCAATTACACAACTGCCGCTTGCTCCACTTATGGGATAAAATTAGCTGTGGGTTTGGAGCCCATCCGCGCTTTAAGGGTGACTGGAGTTACCCTGGGAGGCCGAACACACTATATAAATTAGTAACCCCGGCTAAAAATACATCGGGTCGCCGGTTCCAAAGACTTCCACCCATTTAAAGCATGAGTCAGCAGGAGCTCCGCAGGAAGTGACTGTCTCCATCCCACAAGGTACCACGGTTTCTGCCAGAAACTTTTTGTGCTTATTCAGGCTTCACTTGACTGAACAAATTTGCAAGATCCTGGTCACGTCATGACAACAGCGTTTCTCACGGCACAGCTTCCTATCAGCACTACACAAAACCCTGTCTTTTAGATTAAAAGTGATTCTTTTTCCTTCGTGCAAGCACAGATGTGGTTCCCTACACATCCATCCAGTGAAAAGATGAGGAAAAACAAAACAAGGCTTAACAAATATTTCACAAGTGCAGATAGGACACCTGGTTCAAGACGAACCTTGCCCCATTCCTAACAAGCAACACAGGGAAGAGCCAGAACACGGTCAGTGTTCCCTCCTGCACCCACAAGTATCATCATAGTTACACAAGACTTATCTGGGTAGTGAGGCTGCCTTACATAAAGTATTTTCATGTTTAGTGTAAAATAACTAAAAATATTAAGCTAGAAAAGATAAAGCACTTGTCAGCACAAGCACATTTGTGTTGTTTTGTCGTATGTGAAGGCAGAGAGGAAAAACTTGTTTCTGGTTCTTGTCACCTTTCCCAGTGCTGGAGCTGCCTGCCTTCCCTTACTTCACCCACTACCAATACCACAAAACAGGGAAGTTTTAACTTGCCTAATACAGATTAATAAAGTCCAAGGCAGTCCAGCACATTGCTTTACTGCAAATACTACACAACATCAGGGAAATATCTACAGCTAAGTGCTCCCTTGAGCTGTGATACACCAAAAAGAGCATAAAAACACCTTCAGGAAGGACATTTGCTTCTGCTAAAACGATAAAATAGCACATTTTGTGTTACTTATTTTTAAGCAACCTAGCATGCCACAAATCCAAGTATGACTGAAAAGCAGCAATTGGTTTTAATTTGATATGTATGAAAAACTACAAGAACAGAATTGACAATATTCACATAACTTCCCCCATAATATGTAAAATATAAACTGAAAGAACCAGACCTTAATCCTTACATCTGAATTCACTGCCCTGTGAGAGCCAGCACTGCTGGAAGCTGATCTGGGGTCCCCTGAGGATAACTCATACTTGCATGACACATTTTTGACCAACCCTTATCTAAGCAATCAAAACCAAGAACATAGTTCACGCAAACAAAACAGATCTGTAAAGTGTCCCTCAAGTATCTCTGTAACCAATCCTGGAAAGCTTCAATTTAGAGCACATTAACTAGGCCCATAAAAACAGCAGCACAAGTCACAAATCATATCAACCAAACTGCCAAGTGCTAGAAGGCAGGACAACCCTATAGTCAACATTGTTGCTAGGGTACTTTAAAAGGAAGAGGGGAAAAAAACCCAAACCAAATATAATACTCCAGAAGTCTCCAGCTCTATTTGCTACCACAGCAGTCTCACCACCTTGTAATGGCAATGAAAAATAATTTTTATCATCAAACATCCCACACTTCAGCCCGTGCTTCTGTCACACAGGCAACTAGCAGCTCTTATCACTACAGGGGAGATGTTCCATCCCTTTTCCTCCCCACCTCTTCCCCCCACAAGCCCTGCAGTCTGGCCAACTCCTGAAACCAGCTCTGGTGCTAATCAGCCCCCTCCACCTGCCTTGAGTCTCTGAGCTGGCAGAAGTTTGGTCAGCCTCTGATGAGCAAGAGTATGGCTTACCCAGAGCAGAAGGGGGATGGCAAAGCAAACTCTGCTCAGCACTGGCCTCCCAGATTTGCTTACCCCATCTCATTTAAAACCAAAACACAAACACACACACAATAACTGTCCTAATAAGAAAGCCCCAAGAGTAATTTGCTATCCTCATAAAAGTGAGGATCCCCACACTGTGAAGTGGGGTATCCAAACTAGATTCATGGTTGACCCTAGGTCACTGGACTAGAAATCACAGGTAAACACATCTGTATCTAAATGTTGGGAATCCATGCATTTAAAAATTACTATTCAAGTCATTATCCCATGCTGAAGGAAATGTAGCAAAATCAGATTTAAAAGCCTAATTTTTAGCCTCAGTTTCTGCAAAAAGACATCTATTTTTCCCCTCTAAACACACATATTCTGGAAAATGGCACAGGCACATTTCAAGGTTCAGGCTCAAGTTAAGCCTTTGCTACTCTTACAATATCTGTAGCAATGCAGAAAAAAAAAAAAAAAAACCAAAAAAAAAAAGCAGATTGCAGCTGCAAGAACACTAAACAGGGAAGCTTTCACAGCAGTGTTAAAAAAATATCAGTTTGCTGCCACCCAACTTTACACTTGGACAGTAAGAGAGCACCTGACTCTCACTTGACTATGATAATCATGAACAGCTAAAAGGCCACTTGTTCTGTAATCTTACACATGCATAAGACAGCAAGTTTGGGAGACTTGACAGCTAAAGAGATGAGGAACAGAGCCTTCCATCCCTAAGTCACCAGTTCAAACAGAGACAAGAATAGTAGTGATCAAAAGCTACATGTGATGGCTGTTCAGGGATTAGATGAAGAGATGGTTACTCAATATCCAGGTCCCAGCAGATCAGTGTGAATCACAAGAGCTTTCTTCACTATTTTGCACCTGGTTTTCAGTTCTGAATCCATTACACCTTCTGGATTCCGTACATGTTAATAAGTAGCAAAGAAACTGATCTGCTGCATACACACACTGAACTGGCATTGGAGAAAAGGACTTTACCCTTTGGTTGTCAATGATGTCTGCAATACAACATGTGCTGATCTTTTTATTTACTATTATAGTTCAGACTTTTAGCTTGCTACTAGAGACAGCTTTCAAAGTAATATTTAGCTTCCCATGCCTTTCACATCCTCAGATGCTGTAACCCTGTTCATAAACAATCATTCTCAAACTTTGAGCTGTGTATTTCTGAAAATGTATCAATTCTAAAAGTACATTAGCATAGGGATTTCAGAACTTTAGCATTTAAGAAATGACTCTGAGACAAAATTATTAAATTTTTTATCAAACCTAAAAAAACCATTATTTCATGAGGGCCATATCTACATAAAGGCAGTGGGGAAAAAAATCCCTAAGTGAAGAAATGAACATTCCTTTTCGTATTAAGCATTCTTCAATACATCAGTGTGCAGTCTCTGCAAAGTCTGCTAGCAGTAGCCTCTTTTCCATCCTGACTTTAGTTTTGAAAGTCTGTTAAAGTACCTGGTATTTCCAGGCTGGATAAGCAAGATGAAAACAAGTTCAGAGTGTATGTTGACTGAAGGTCCCCAGAGCTTGGGTTCATTGTCCTGCTTCAAACACCACTACCAAAAACAAACTTCTACAGAAGCCCAACAATACACAGTTCATAGTTCTTAGCAGCACATTACTTCCCGAGAACAAAATTGCTGATGAAAAGCCAAGATCCTAGAAACCTAGCAGGAAACTTATCCTTAGCTGTAACTAAGGAGGCACTCACACACAAAGAATTCAACTTGCTATTCCAGGAGTTTGAAGAGAACAACATACCAGACTGATGAGATTTCAGTAATCTTGAACTTCTGAGATTCCTCTTGCTGCTTTCAATCCCAGATGTACTACTGCACTGCAATAATCAGATCTGGAAACAACAAAGAGGTGTATGTGGTAAATACAGAGAGGTCTGCTGAGCTGTCTGGACAGCAGCAGAGACACACCAGACAGACACATTCCCCTGGATGTTTCAGCAGCTATCTCAAACCACCCAAAGCTAGCTGACCTGAGATACTATTAAAGTTCCAGCATGTTAAATCCCAACTCTTTCTATATAGAGAACAAGCCCTAACAGAATCATTTGTCCCCGGCCTGTAAAGCTGGATATTCCTAACAGGTCTCAATTTTTCAGCAGCTGCCACAATGGTTTGCTTTAGGATGGCTGTTGGGGTTTTTTGGGGGGTGTGTTATTCAGTTGGGTGGTTTTTTTCTTCTTCTTCTTTTTTTTTAAAATCAGAACACAGAATTGTATCTTGTACAGCTGCACAACCAAAGTTTCTGGTGACAGGGCCACATCACTTGCTTCAGCCAAAGTCCTTCTGAAAGGATCTAAGCATTTTAAAAGACACTTCCTTGATATCAGGTATCTCTTGGGTGGAGCAAAAAAAGTATATTACAGTCACCAGTGAATTCATCATAGTCCAGAAGCATTTTTACATCATCTATAATAATCTTTGTAGGTCAAATGATGTATCTTGAATGCAAGTCACAGCTCATTCGGTATATTAAAAAAAAAAAGCTGCATAGCAATTAACTGTCAAGAAAACGGAGCCTGAAGTTTGTATTCCAATTTGTAGTTTTACTTCCAATTTTCTCAGAAATCAGACTGATTAATATAGCTGTTACAAAACTACACACTTTCACAGAAAGGGGGATTACCTTTATCTGTAACCATAGCAACTTTTCAGTAGTTTGTGTTAATGTTACTCTGTCTCTGATAACTTGCCACTATCTCTTTCAAGCTATTTGAGAGGCTCTGAAGGTGCCATCTGAGACCATGAAGTAACAAGAAGTTGAAATGTAAACTTACATTCTTCACACTCTTGTAAGTATACTATGTCATATACAATGTTGTTAATTTTTGCCATAAATTCATGATTAGTCAAGAAGTTAAATAGTAACAGATTAAAATAAATTTAACATGATTCACAAGTTTTTAAGACAAACATTTTAAGAGGTAATCAATGAAATATATATAGGAGACAGTTTTTCCAGTAATGAAGAATATCTTCTTCTCTATCTGCAAAGTAATAAACCTGGGGAATTATGCCACTGACATGTCAAAGACTTTCTTATTCAGTACCATAAGGAACAAAAACCCTCCCATTATACACTTATTTTGGCCTGAACAAATACAAGACAGATGAGAAAAGAGCCAGTCCTGTTGTTCTAAGTTAGGTGATAGTAAAGAACAGGTGTAGGTACCTCAGCCCTTCAAAAACAAATCAGATAAAATTCAAAGAGTAAAGCTGTAGAAGTTAAAAGATGGACAAGAGACAAAGGAAGGAATTGACATATTTACTTCCTCAATTGTTGACTTACCATCATCCACAGTTCAGAAGAGGATTAGCACTCAGTGCAAAAAATTATTTAAGACAGCACAAAACAAACAAAAACATTTATTTGTAAGTAGGAAGAAGAAGAGAATATTTCTCTCTTTTTTTTTTTTTCACTGACGTTCACAGGGCAGCTTACCAAGCTGTGCCCTTCTCTTTTCAGTGTAGAGTTTGGCACAGTTAAGATGCGAGCATAGAACCTTAGAAGAGTGAAAGAAACTCGGCACGCTCTTTGCTCCCTGTAACTCTTATGCAATGACACCTATTATAGGACAAGCCTGGACAAACACTCGGGAATGGACTTCAGAACACAACGGCGCACTTGAAGTCAATCCATGCAGGGGGTGAAGTAACGACCATGGTTTTGCTGAATGCCTCCACATTACACCAGCACATATGGTGGAAGCTTCTCTATTTCGTTGTGGCCACTGTTGTTATTAGCAGCAAGGTAACTGCCCTTTTTATTTTCTAAGGTTACCCAATCCTAACATCCTGTGGAAACAGGAGTGGACGTTCACACCCCTTATCTATCACTCCAGGCTTTTGGCAAAGCCTAGGAGGCAAGCTGGGTTAAATCTCACAGGGTTCCTGAGCGAACACCAAAACAACAACAGTAACTTTTCACGAAGCAAAACGCCGAAGTACGACAGACTTCGCAAGCGTTAACCCTTGGGTTAACTAGAAGAGTGGTACAACACAAAGTGCATGTTGATTCTCGAGCACTCTTGGCCCCTCAGCAGCCAGACCCGCTGCACTGGGCTCGCCCGAGGGGCAGCAGGGCCCGGCCCGGGCTGCGGGTACTCTGGGGCCGGCAGGGCACGCCCGCCCGTCCAGCCCGGTCCGGACACCCCACGGTCCGTGCGGAGGGCGCGG